>VWYI01045512.1:0-23523 GCA_013399455.1 Anthoscopus minutus
GCTGGGCTGGGCTGGGCTGGGCTGGGCCACTAGGCTGGGCAGTGCTGGTCACTCAGGCTGGNTCACTCAGGCCGGGCAGTGCTGGTCACTCAGGCTGGGCAGTGCTGGTCACTCAGGCCGGGCAGTGCTGGTCACTCAGGCTGGGCAGTGCTGGTCACTCAGGCCGGGCAGTGCTGGTCACTCAGGCTGGGCAGTGCTGGTCACTCAGGCCGGGCAGTGCTGGTCACTCAGGCTGGGCAGTGCTGGTCACTCAGGCCAGGCAGTGCTGGTCACTCAGGCTGGGCAGTGCTGGTCACTCAGGCCAGGCAGTGCTGGTCACTCAGGCTGGGCTGTGCTGGTCACTCAAACTGGGCAGTGCTGGTCACTCAGGCCAGGCTGTGCTGGTCACTCAAACTCGGCAGTGCTGGTCACTCAGGCCGGGCAGTGCTGGTCACTCAGGCCGGGCAGTGCTGGTCACTCAGGCCGGGCAGTGCTGGTCACTCTATGGCCAGGCAGGGAACAGCTGCCCTGAGGCACCTGCCCCATCCCAGCCCACAGCTCCTCACACCCCTCACACCTCCCCTGTCCCTGCAGGGTTCTCAGCTGCAGTAAAAGTTCTCAAACAAATCAAACCTGCAGCCCAAAGCCTCCATCAAAATGCCTCCATAGGTGCAGATGCCAGGGGCGGAAAGGCAGGACAAGGTGCAGCAGCTACAGGCCCTGCTGCTCTGCCTCTGGGGTGCTGCGATGGACAGGACCATGATGCACACATGAATCATTGAGAAATGCCCCTGTGCAGCTGCACGGCTCCGCCACTGCCCCGATTCCCAGGGCACCCGTGCATGGAGAAAGCTTTCATGTCAGGACTCCCATCAGACATGCACAAAGCTTTATAAAAATAAAGTCTGCTCTTGAATTCTGAAGCCATAAAAATATAATTAGCAGAAAAAGAGAATCTAAGCAAATCTGCTTGGGCATTCATGTATTCCAAGTGCTGTGTGCTTGGGGAGCCACAGCAAGCAGCAGCGCCGTGCCCAGCCCCAGGGGCTGCACGTGCAGCTCAGCTCCAGCACCCTGCCCTGCACCAGCTCCATTCCTGACACAGGACAGTTCTGCTCTACAGAGCTTGGTCCTAAAAAGATGTATGCTAACAGCAGAGCAAGAGAACAGTTGCTGAACTATTGATTTTTAATTAATGCTCCTTTTTCAATTACTTGGCTTTTAATTAAATAGCTATGTTGGAATGCTGGAGCATCCCTAGAGGTTAGTATGTTGTTCCTCTGGTCTTCTACCTCGAATGTTTTACTCTTAAAGGTAAGCTGCACACTTTTAAAACACTTGTGGGACTTCAGAATGTAACCCAGATTTTGGTGGGTATACACTGAAGGAAAATGCACAGGATCATTGCTGGGCCAGGGGCACTCACAGCTTGGAAGTCTCTTTCTGACACTGCAACAAGAGCTATTGATCTTCTACCAGGCCCTGAGAACAGACAGAAAATAATGTTTTAATGACCCTTGTGTGAGTTCATGACTTGACAGGGGAATAACATCTGAGACTATCAACTGAGATTGTCGTATTTTTGGGTGGGAACGAAACAGCTTTTATTGTATGAGACAATGCTATCCCATGGACAGATATTGCCATAATCCAGCTACAGCAAAACCAGACACCGTCAGCCCTTTGCTTCACTGTCTAGCTCCAAATACATTCAGTTTTACCTAGCAGCACCCAGTCTTTGCTGATCTCAGCTATGGAGCAGACTCTGCCACCTGAGCTCACCTTTCCAGAACCTTTCACTGATTCCACACAGGCTGTGGAAGACCTGAGAGCTGCTCTGTTTCTTTCTGCCACAAGTAAACACAGAATGATCCACGCCACCGTCCTCAGCTGAGGCTGCAAACAGAACCAGATGATGGCAGGAAAGGAGACAAAGTCTTGCCAGGAGGGAGAAAAAACTGGAAAAAAAAAGGGGCATTTATTACATTCCTTAGGTATAAAATGGGCAATGACTTTCAGGAGAAGCAGCATCTTTTAGTGAGTTAAAAATGCTTCTTTTTCCTGCAAACCATGTCTGGCCTCTTACCCACTGGTGTTACAACAGCATTAACATTATGCTATGAATGTATTGGAAAACCTCAATCAAAGTCATCACAGTGAGACATTCAGAAGAGGAAAAATACAACAGCTGAAGATGTAAGGAGGGGAGGCAGGGGAACCTTTGCCTAAAGCAAGAATCCCACAAGTTCTCTGCAGCATAACCACCCTTGCCTCCCTCCTGAGCCCTGCAGCTTGGCTGCTGCCACCACTGCCCTGCACCAGCCCAGCCAGGCACTGCTGTGAAGATCATTCTCTCTCCTACAGGGGCTGTCCCAGGAGAGCTCTGCTCCAGAATGTGGCCTTTGGGCATCTCTTCAGAGACCCTCCTGCAGCTCCCTCAGTTCTGCTCTGAATTACATCACAATTAAAATTCCCACCTGGTATCAGTGGGGAAAAAATCTGCTTGTCTTGTGCCAGCGGGTTCCAAACCCACCAATTTCTGCTTCTCTCCAATAGTGGATTTTGGGTTTCTTCGACATTTCTGAACCTCAGGGATCATTTCTGGCCATGAGAGGTGCATTTCCCCTGGAGCCTGCACTTTGCCTCTCCATCCCCAGCACCACGGGGCTCCGAGTCCTCTGCCCTGCCCCTCCAGCAGCAGCTCAAGGACCCATTTCCTCTCCCTGCTGCTGAACAGGCCATTTTTCTCCAGTAACTCCTCATTTTTCTCCCCTGACTCAGCCTGCTGCAGCATCTGAGCCCTCATTTACTATGGAGTTCTTTACTCGTAAGCTTATTATCTCCCATTTATCTGCATTGAGCTGTGCTGCCCTATTACAACCCAGGTACTCAAAATTAATCCCCATCATGTATCAGATTAAATTGTTTCTCATTATCTGCTTGACTCTCAATT
Source organism: Anthoscopus minutus (assembly GCA_013399455.1). Classification (NCBI taxonomy): domain Eukaryota; kingdom Metazoa; phylum Chordata; class Aves; order Passeriformes; family Paridae; genus Anthoscopus; species Anthoscopus minutus. Next base: position 2,933 of record VWYI01045512.1, read on the forward strand.
CAGCACCATTTGTAAAACGAAAACCTACTTTCCCATACTATTAATCAAGACTTTTTTTTGTGACAAAAAGCCACTGCATCACAATCTGAATAATCTAAACTAGTTCAAGTGATATTTCTCCTGCCAGCCAAACTTGAATGTTTCTGTATTTTTATTTTCCCTTCCTTTTGAAGTCTCTCTCTGTAACCAGCCATTTGAAACACGCATTTAATGCATTTAATGTACATTTGTCTAACTTGCATTGTCTCCTTATAGCTGAAGGTTCTCAGTGATCAGTATTTTACATGATCAGATCAATCACAGCATATGCAGCTGTTTTAGGAGATCCGATAAAACAATTTCCTATTGCTTTTTTTGAATGGATTAACAAGGCAGTTTCCTTACTGCTTGGAGGTCCACAATAATAGAGAGCACAGTTATGACCCTGGAGAGAGGTCAGTTCTCAGGTTAAAGGTTAGACAAGAGCCAAGTCTGTGGAGAAATCAGGGGAAAGCCTGATGGTACTTCTGCTCTCTGACTCCAGAACTTACAGGAACATCCTCAGAGGATTAATTTTATACTCCTGACTGCCATTCCCTCCACTGTATTTATCCACTTGTAAAATGGAGAAGGGGAGAAATAAAAAAGACACACACTCAAAATTGAATTTAAAACTGGCTTTGTTCCAGACCAGAGCAGCCTTGGCTTTTTGTGTCTCAGTTATCCAAAGCACTTCAGCCTGGACTGAAGGACAGGTCTGTCCATCCACACCTGGGCACAGAGGGCCCTCACTGACACCTCCCTTTTCCCAGAGCATCACCTCTGCCAGAGAGCTCTGCAGACAAACAAATGGGTTTGAAATCCACTGACAACGACTTTCTAAACTTAGGTTCACTAATTAACTGGAAATGATTCTCTGCTGGGTCCCAAATGCTCTTTGCAGGGAGATTCAACCCACACTGGCACTCAGGGGAGCTCTCCAAGGGCAGGGCCAGAGCTGGTCTGGCTGCACTCCTTCCCCGTGGCTGGGATGTCTGAGATATTCCTGCTCCCCTGGTTCCCTCCCAAAGCTGGGGCACGCTCTGGCCTTGGACAGATGCCCTAGGGCTGTAGCAAACACAGATCCATCTCAACATCATCCTCTTTGAAACAAGCTGACTTTAGAAGTTGGCAATGACACTACCAAAAAAAACCCAACTCCAAACCACACCACTAAAAAAACCTGGCAGGAGTGTTGGGTTTGGGTTTTTCACAAGGTCCTTTTGAGACATTGGTTTTTAAAAGGCACCTTTTCAATTCTGTTGAGGCAGTACAAATTCTGCTGCAGGAGAGATTACATCAATAACAAATTGTCATAGTGCTGCCCTGTGATTTTCCTCAGTCTCCTGGATGAACAATTACACTCATGTTTTCATTTGCATGTGCAAATTAAAGAATCTGCCATAAATACACCTGATCAGACATCAATTGGCAGTGTTCTACAGAAGTCAATGTCCTTCATTAAATATACATGAGAACATGAAAATCTAATTGTGTGACTGACATGCACTGTGCAGAGCACTGAACGATGCCAGGCATGTAAGGGAATGTCCTGGGCTGTGAATGTGGGCTCAGAGAGGCAGCTGTGCTCTGTGAGCTCAGCTCAGGGCTCTGTGAGCTCGGCTCAGGGCTCTGTGAGCTCGGCTCAGGGCTCTGTGAGCTCGGCTCAGGGCTCTGTGAGCTCGGCTCAGGGCTCTGTGAGCTCAGCTCAGGGCTCTGTGAGCTCAGCTCAGGGCTCTGTGAGCTCGGCTCAGGGCTCTGTGAGCTCGGCTCAGGGCTGTGGGCTCTGTGAGCTCGGCTCAGGGCTCTGTGAGCTCGGCTCAGGGCTCTGTGAGCTCGGCTCAGGGCTGTGGGCTCTGTGAGCTCGGCTCAGGGCTCTGTGAGCTCGGCTCAGGGCTCTGTGAGCTCGGCTCAGGGCTCTGTGAGCTCGGCTCAGGGCTCTGTGAGCTCGGCTCAGGGCTCTGTGAGCTCAGCTCAGCTCTTTGAGCTCAGCTCTGGGTTCTGTGAGCTCAGCTCAGGGATCTCTCTGCTCCAGTTCTGGATCTCACCTGCAGCCAGCCAGCTCATCCCAAAGCAGGTGCTCCCCTGCCCACAGCAGCACCTTCTCCACCCTGTCCTGGCAGACTTTCTTCCCCACCACCAGACTCATCTTCTCCCTCCTGAACCTCCCTTCTGGGTGCCACCCTGCTTTAGAGCCCAGACTGCCCTCTCCTCCTTGGTGTTCTTCACACCCCTCCCTTCTCCTGCCCCTTTCTGTGCAGCTCATCTTCCCTCCTGCTGATCATTCTGTGTCAGACTGGGAGTATTGTTCTGTAATGTCACTGCACAGATCCAAGATGCACGACAGAGAGTTCTTTTCAGTTAGAACAGCAACCTCCTAAACATTCTCCTTTGTTACTAGTACAAACACCAGCAACATGTATCACTGTTTTTACATTTATCTAATTGAATGTCCAAGTGTTAAAGAAACCACTTACTTGCATTTGGCAGCTCAAATTTTTGCTTACTACTGCTTTTACAGTATATTTAATCCATATTCATCATAAAAAGGCACTGGATTAAGTTCATCATTAAAAGGGAAGATCTTATGTGAAGCTTAAACATTTTCTACTAACAACATCTGGGAAATGTGAGCAATATTTGAGGAAATTTCTGAAATAAGAAAATGATTATACTTACCAGAGGTTAAGAGCAACTAGAAAGCAAAACCTGGTCTTTAATTAGTGACTCTACCAAGCTGGAGCTGTAGAGGAAGAGAAACAGGGGCAAGCACCAATTAAGCCAAGGTGCACAACTGAAATTCACTCTGCATTTTTAACAACTCCTGCAATTAAGTGTTAGTTTGATGTCACCTGTTGCAGAAACGAAAAATCCTGGGACTTTTCAGGGGAAGGCACATGCAGAGAGCAGCCTGACAGTCACCACAAGGGTGCTCTATGCTGCTAAAGCCTTTTTCAAAAGATGGAGAAGTCAGCACCTGTTCCTCAGGCCCTGGTCCTGCAGAGGCTCCCCAGCTGCAGCACTGGAGGGAGGCTGGCACAGCCCCAGAGCAGCGATGCACGAGCACAGGAGTGCAAACACCCTTGTCCCGAGGCCACAGCTCCCAGCACTGCAGCCCCCCTGCCCCTCAGTGCCATGGTGATGCACCCTGCAGGGAAAGCCAAGCCTGCTCCTCTGGGGCACAGACACTTCTCACTCTCAGAGAAACCTCAGAGCCATCCTTTAACCAGGCCCCAGGCTGCCCAGAGAGGCTGCCAGGAACACAGCTGCAGAATGAAGTGCACCTCTTCCACAAGAGCCAAGTACAAAACCTGAGACAAGAGTATTGTAACAAGAAGAAAAACCAAGGATAAGGAGAAAGATTTAGATGTTTCTTGAAAATATTTGTTAAGAAACCCAAACCTCCATCAGAGCAATTAAGGCAAAGCCATCTTGGGCCACTTCCTTTTTGCTTTGTAGGGCTCAAAACAATCAGGATGCTCGGGTATTTGTGCAACAGTATCCCGAGTGACCACTCTGCACTGGTGTTCTGACCTCACAAAACAAATTAAAATCTGACCTAAGGATGCTGGCAGATGAGTGGCCACAGGTTTTTGTTCTGTGGCGAGAGCTGTGCCCAGGCAGAGCAGGAGTGAGAGCCAGGACAGCTGCACCAATAACCTTTCCAGGAGGGGCTGTTGTGTAACGTGCAAATGTCAAGTGTGAAAGACAGCTGCTAACTAAAGACTTCTTGTGCAGAAAGTTGTGTTTTTCCTGAGTTTTCTTTCCTAAATCAACATGCAGGAATTATTTAGCACGCTTGACAAACGTGGCAGACAGCTTCAGAGCAGGAATATCCAAGATGCCTGAAAGGATTTGTGCAGGAGTTGAGCTCTGTGTCACTGAAGAGGAAGCGCAGCCGTGTGCTGGGTACGCTCTGCACTCAGAACCTCTGCAGGTTTATGTGCCTTGTCATCTCGAGGGTTTATGTTCATCTTTGGAATCTGTTTTTCAGAGACAAAACACCAATCTGTCTGTTTTCAAACACATGGCAGAAAGAATCAAACAGCAGGAACAACACGCAGCAAACACCTGTTAATCCTTCCTGAGCGCCGCCTGGCAGTACACCTTTCTGTCCTGGAGGACAAGGGCTGCCATAGAAGATCTGCAAATATTTTGCACTGTCCTACAAAAGCTGGAGCCTTTAAAGCTTATCAGCAAAATCAAAGAAGTTGCACACAGCAGGAAAATTCTGTAGATAGACACCGGTGAGCAAAAAACCTGAATATGAAACAGCCTGAGCAATGACTTTTCCCCAAACACTGAAAAAGCATTCAATAACTTTACATTACTGTTCCATGACAATTCTGGCTTTCTGCAGGCTTGGTGCTCACGGAGGTCTGGGTAAAGCTTCTCCAGTTCCTTGAGCTTTCAGGTCAGAACATTTGCCAGAGAACAAGCAGAGACCAAGGGGTGGCACAGGGTGACGGCGTGCGCGCTCCGAGGGAGCAGCACTGCACATCTTGGCCCCACTGCCTGAGAATCCTTCAGCCCTGCCCAGAAAGCACCCCCAGCCCTGCCAGAGCAGGATCCAGAGCAAGGAGAGCACGGGAAAAACACCTGAGGGAGCTCAGGGAGAGCAGACTGAGCTCCAGGTTAGACTGAGCTCCTTTCCCAGACAGCCCTGGGCAGCAGGAGCCTACTGGACCCTGGTGAACTTTGCAGCTGCTGAAAGCCAAGAATGCTGATGGGATGAAGGGCAGAAACTCCTGAGTTAGGTGTGGGCTGAGCTAACCCTGGAGCTGGAAACCACGGAGAATTCTCTCTGAGCTAATTACCCCTGAGGTGAGCAAGTCCAGAGCACAGGGCACAGGGGTCTCTGCTGCTGCTCCATGCAGCCCTGCCTTGTCCTCCTGTACCTGAGAGCCCTGGGCAAGGACACAACTCCCCAGGAACAGCTGGACAGATGAACTCCTCATTTCCAGGCTCAGACACAACTCCCCAGGAACAGCTGGACAGATGAACTCCTCGTTTCCAGGCTCAGACACAACTCCCCAGGGACAGCTGGACAGATGAACTCCTCATTTCCAGGCTCAGACACAACTCTCCAGGGACAGCTGGACAGATGAACTCCTCGTTTCCAGGCTCAGCCTAATGTGGCACATCACAGAAAACCTGTTGGGATCCCAGCCCAAGGGCGCTCCGGGCTGCAACGCTGCAGCCAGTGCCACTGGTGAAGGTTTGTGCAGTGATTCTGATGGGCCGTGGAGCTGAGTAAGGTACAAAGAAAACCCTTCATTATTAATAAAGAACTACGTCTCCTTATTTCAAATGAGGACAGATTGAAGAACGAAGTCTGATGCTTTCTCAGGAGAGTCATGGGATGGAAAAGCAGCAAGACAAAGGCCTTCCACCATACCAGGAACACTCTTTGAAGATCTCAGAGTCCTTTAAAGATGAGAAAAGAATATCAGGGTGACTCATTTGGTCTAAATGTCCTACTTCAGCTATGCTAAGTGCCAGATACTGTCTCCATCGTGAATATTTACTTTGAGATTAGAATAAAATAGCAAAAGGCACAGATGAAAGATTTCTCTCAGAGGGTATACAGGCAAGGTAAGGGATAGCACTTCTTTTTGGGTTTCCATGACCTCTTCAGGGGTAAGGCCAGGTCCAGTTTGAGAATTAAAAATCATTATCTTGAAATAAAAGTTCAACAACTGTTCCTAATGCCATTACTTACTTAGACTTTTCTGATGCTACAGAGTACAGATTTGGCTAACAATTGCACTACTCACATTTACAGCTGCATCTTTGGATTCTACCACCAGGAAAACCCAGTTCAATAAACCACTTCATTATTAGCTAGACATTTTATCTTCATTTTTTCCAGCCACATTATTCTTAGATCCAAGTCTGACAGACAGACCAAGGTCTTTCCTGGACTGAGATGTTGTGTGCATACATCTGGATCTCCCAGACCCTTCCAAAGACAATAGTTGAGTACCTAGAGCTCGGGTGATTCAAATTCTGCTGTTATTGCTCCTCTTCCTGATGAGATGTCCAAGTAGTTTTGAGAATCAAATCCTTCTCTTCCCTCTTTATAATGGGAACATTAAATTTCTCTGCTGCTCAGAACTCCTATGATGACTTGCATGTTCAGTCATGAATCCTTGCAGCAATAAGGAGCACACTGACTGCTGAGGGAGGAAGGAAAGCAGAACTCAAACTAAACCGTATGAGGGGGTTCTGATCTCACTTGCAGACAAGAAAATGTTGAGTAAATCTTGGATTTTGGTGGAATTACTCTGGATTTGCACTATCTGAGCCTGAACCTGAGCCAGGCCCAGCCTGTGTTCAGGCAAGCTCATTAAACACCTCCCAACCCCCGCGACGCTGCTGAGAGCCCTCGTGTTTAAAGTTAATTTTGTGCCTAAAGGCTTTGGGGGATGAGGGCAGGAGGGCTCAGCACGGGCAGGACTGAGCTGTTCTGTGCATGTGCTGAGCTTCTGAGGCAGGAGTGCAGTGTCACCACTGCCTCCCAGCCCCTGGAACAGGAGTTACCAGCCAATCACTCATGTCAAAGGTGGTTTCTCCGTGGGGAAAAGCCATTCTGCTGGTGGCAGCTTCACACCTTTGCCCTTTGGTCCCTCCCTTCAGATCATCCTTCACTGCAGATGTGGCCCCACAGCTGCAGCAGCTGCACATGGACCCAGCCAGGCAGGATTTAAGAGTTTCATTTCATTTAGAACCGGAGAAGGCTGAGGCACTGCTCAGCTGCTTCTTGCCAGTGCCAGTGCCTGGGAACAAGGCGAGGTGGAAGCTCCATATTCCCCACAGGAGGCCCTGAGAGGAGCAGGAAAAAGCAGAATCAAGAACAAGGTTTTGCTGAGGGCAAGGGCAGTGAGGAGGGCACAGAGGGCTCCAGGCCAACAGCAGCCTGCCTGCCTTCCCTGGCATGAGCAGCTCCAGGGCAGATTGGAAAGGGTTAATGGCAGGAGCAAACAGGACACCAAGTTCTTGCTTTCCACCTCCACTGAAATGGGAAGAGGTGAGGAGAAACTCTCATGAACTGTGGTTGAGTGTCCAAGGGCCATCACCTGAGGGAGTTCCTGAGATCCTGGAGGTCAGGGTCACCCCAGGCCCAGGGACCCCACTGCCCCTGGCCTGCTCTGACCCCCCTGGGCCTGCTCCGTGTGGCTCACTGCTATTGCTCCTCACTGGAACACAAAGTCATTTTTAGCTCTGAACAATATGTAAAGTTTAAAAACCTCTCACAATTCCCTGATTTCAAACACAGTTCTCCTCCCCCTTTCTTCTTTCCTTTTCTCCTCTAAAAAGCAGAAATACTCACGCATTACCATAATTAAATGGGCGAGCAGGGCTAATAGGACTGAAGGAAAGGATGTAATTAGAGTGCCAAGTACCAGTGCTATCCGTGGTGACACGGTGCTCAGAGCACCAGGGGGACATTCTGTGTTCCAGCAGAAAGGCTCCACATTTCTGCTGGAGACAGAAGTGCCAGTGCCCACGGAGCAGGTGGAACAGGCAGTGCTCACACAGCCCACCCTGGCCTCAGCCCAGGACTGGCCCTGCACTCACTCCCTGCCAGGGATGAAGGCAACAAGCCCCTGTCAAGGGCAACCACAAAGCTGCTTGTTTCACATTAGCATCCTTAACATTTTCTATCTGGTCAGATTTCCTGTTGGCTGAGGAAAGCTGCCTTTCCTCATTACCAGCTGCTATCCCAGATTTCCTTCTCCCCATCCCCAATACGTATTTTACCATGCTTGTCTGCTTTTCTGTGTAAAAAGGTTATGTATGCCTGGAGGGAGACTAAATGTTACCAAAAAAAAAAAAATAGAAAAAGGCAAAGAAAATCCCACATGAAAACAGAACTATGGGCAAGTGTCCAAGACTCTTGACTGTGTGACTGTGACTAACCAATGGGTGTTTTTTAAAAACATTTCTCTCATTTTATTCCCTTCCCTGGATGTAATAATGCAACTCAAATTAGTTTTCCAGGAGCTGACTCCTTTTTATGTAACCATGTTTCATACAGATAGCAGCAGCAGCTTATGTTTAAACTATTTAAGAGAACAAATAGCTGCAAAATGTACTTCAGATGGCCCTTCTCCTGTTAGCAGTGTATTCCTGGCTTGAGGGAAGCTACAAAATCACTCAGTGTTTTGCTGCTGCATGGATGCAATTGTAAACAATGCCCAATGCTCACAGGAGCAGCATCAGGTGAGGATGTCAGCTCTGCTTGTTTTGCTGCCTTTCAGAGACCCACAGCATTATAAACTGCAGAATGACTTGGACAAAACACAGCTGGGAGGCTGCAGAGCCCAGCAGCTCCTCAGCTTCTCTCAGAGCCCCACACTCCAGGGCAGCCAGGAGGGCAGCAGCCCATCACCCTGCTGCCACGGGGGAATTCCCACCTTGGGGCAGATCCCATCCTTGTGATCTCCTCTGTTCTCCTTCCTCCCACTCCTAGCACTCGCTGCAGCTGCTGGGCCAAGGGCTCCTCTGTGTCCTCCAGGCTGGTGCCAAAGGAACTGCCCTGGAGCTCTTTCCTGAGGTGCATTTGAGGGGTGCTGTGAATAAAGATGATGCTGCAAGCAGGCAAGTAGGTGTGGGGAAAAGAACAAGAAACCAAGGCAGATTAATTTAGGAAACATGGATCTCATTTTCTCGTTCCCACTTTTGCTTTTAGAAATAGGCCCAAGATGTGAGAAGTGATGGACACCAGGCTCAGACTCCAGCGTGCCGTGGTATTTAAGTGTCTCAGAAAACAGTAGAACATTCCCCAAACACCCCTACAAAAGCCTGGAAAATCTTTTACCTGGTGCCATCCTACAGCCTGGGGTGTCCAAATCCTGAAGTGATAAATGAGGTTCCCCAAGCACTAGTCCTGTATGGAAGTGGTTAAAAGGCACAGAGAAATCCATCATCTAAACAAAAGAGCTGCAAAGCTGGGGACGTGCAGGCTTTACTCTGTGTTCCCATGCCATTATTCAGCAGATTAAAAAGGTGCATTTTTATATTCTCTGCAGAGTCTTCCAAGTCTGCAATTTTCCATAAAACTTCCTTTATGACATTTTACTTGGAGAACTTTGCTAAGAGCTTGCTAGTTGTCATACTTTCCAGTACCTTCAAAAATGTGCAATTTCTGTCACAGTAACAAGTTTAAACATTCCTTTTCCTTTATCCTAACAGCACAACTGAGCTGTTAGCTGCAGGGCTCACACTGGAAGGGATTTCTGCTAGGATTTGTTTCAGCCACTCCATTAACATCGATGGTGGCAGGGTTTGCATGGAAAGCACAGTTCAGATCACCTCACATTCAACACGTTTCAAGCTTTGTGCCAACAAACCACTGAGGATGACACACACCAGCCTTTCAGTGGGTCTAACACCACTGCCAGTCCTTTTCTGAAGGGAAAGATAAACACAGCCCAGGCCATCTGAGCTACACCAGAGGCTAAGAGGATTCCTGATCAGGTATTCTCCCTCCCGTGGCAGAGACAGCATCTTTCAGAGACACACGCACAGCAGTCACACAGCACCCCTCTGGACTGCCATCCCCTCGGGGCCACAGCAGTGCCATGGAGGGACAGGCAGGCAGGGACACTGATCCTCGTGGCTCTGAGGGATGACAAGCCTGCCTCTCAGAGCCTGTTCCCCGAATGGATGCCACTGAGCCATGGAGAAGGAGTAACAGCTGCTGCTGGAGACAGACACTGCAGATTTATGGAGAAGCCCAGAAGAGAAACTCTTGGCTTCCAGGCAACACCACGGCCACACTGTGCTGCCCAGGGGCTCCCTCAGAGCCTGCACGGTGCCAGCCTTTCCCAGCAGATCCCAAATTCCCCAGCACTGCACCAAACCACATCCCCAGAGACTCTGGAGGGAAAGGGCTCAGCACTGCTCTGCTCTCCTGGACAGGCCCCTGGGGTGTAAACCGGGGAGTCATCCACTGACGTGATCAGCCCAGCCAAGAGCTGCTCTTCTGCAGGAATCCAGCTCCCAGCGTAGGTTCCACTGAAATAACCACAAGCTTCTGCTGGAGTTTCACACCAGCACACAGAGAATTCCCAGTGCAGCACGTCAGGCAGGGATTGCAGGTGCAGGGCCCACCTTCCATCCCCCATGGCTGTGGAATCTTCCTGTTCACCAAGGATCACGTGCTGAGCACCTGCAGAGGCTCAGCTGCCATCACCTTCCTAGAGGAGCTTGACAGGAACAGCTCTGGGCTCAGAATTCACTCATGAACAACACAAACCCTGACAGATGACAAGAATTCCGAGGCATCTGCTAAGCCACAAGAGTGTTATAGGATTCACCTGCCCTTCATGTTCACCAGGTCATGAAACCACAACTCCCATCAAGTCAGCCCCAGAACTGAGAGGACACTTGGACTTTCTTCAAACCCCAATTTCAACATTCAGTTACACTGTCACTGAAACAAGAATCCTCTCCCCCGGCCTTAAACCAGAATGTCTATCAGAGTTAGTATTTCTGGTGAGATGATAAATGCTATCATAATAAAATACTTTTATTTTAAGACAAAAATCTCCCAGAAGTGGTACAAAGAACATTCATGCAAAATCTGGGGAATGTAACAGAAGAAAGCAAGTGACTGAAATATTTTGGGCTAATAGTGACAGCTCAGCAACTGATGCCCATCATTACAGAGAGAGAATAATGTGACTGATTTGTAATAAGAACTCCAACCTGCTCACTCTGCCTTTCCTGCAGACCCAATTGTGGCAAAATCCAGCCCTGAATATTTCATCTTAAAACACTTCTACCAGCAGCAGCATTATTTGTCTTGGCAGATACCGGAGCTTACGCAGACAGTAGAAGGCTTACCACGTGGAATATGAAGCAGTAATGCAAAACAAATATGGAACAATAAGAGAAAGTATTAAAAAATAGAATTTAAAATAGCTTAATCTTATGTACACTAGACAAACGAGATATACCTCATTGGCAATTTCATATCAGTAAACACAGCATGAGGAGAGACCATACCTTTGCTTTATCTGAAAAGGAAAACAATCTACTCGGGTTTTTTTTCTGCTCTGCATGCATTTCATTTCCCAAAATGCAACCAGGCGTGCATTACATACAAACTTCACCCTGCTTCACCCAAGAACAGCTGCCACGAGCATTCTCTAGCACTATGCAGAAGCCTTATGGAGTGCAAGGTGTTAGGGACAAGCCGAATCTGGGTCTGAGTGCCAGACTTAGAGCAGAGTGCAGCTTCAGAAATGTTACTGCACAGAACCGGCTGGGAACCGACGCCGTTTGAGTAGCAAGCAGCTTTTGGCAGCCAAAGAAAGGGCAGTGTGTGATGATGAGAGCTGAAACAAAGAAAGTTCATTTGAGAAAAAGCAGCGTCACGCCTCTCCTGGAGTGAGCCCGTGAGGGGCTGGGGTTGGTGTCCTGGGGGAGCATCAGACACTGACAGGCAAGCAAGGGACACGAGCGCAAGGCTCCCGCACCCGCGCAGGCTGGGACACGCGGCACGCCCGGGGACACACATGGAGAAACCATCAAACAAACAGAACATGGACCCATAGTGCCACAAACCTTCTGGCTCTGTGTTCTCTTTGAGGTGCACTTGCTTCAGTGGGCAGCAGAAGATTTCGTGACACTTAGCACGAAAAGGGGACTCTTTTTTCTTTAATTCCGCAGATTGGATGGAATCTTGCCGTAACATAATGTACTCCTGTGTGCCAGGGGGAGCGTCATCCATAACTGTGGTCACCACACAACAAAATGAACTCAAGTTAGAGCTCGAGGAAAGCAATCCCGAGAGTCAAATCAACTACATAACGTCAGGGAGGGGGAGAGACAGGAGGGGAAGAAAGGAAAACAAATTTTCAAGTGTAAACTATCTTAGTCATGGTGGTAAAAAACATTTACCTTTATAAACAACGCTTCTGATAAACCTCAACACTTCATCCCATTTCATGCAGCTTTGATAAACAGCAGAATAACCAAATCACCCTCTCTGAAAAGCAGCACAGTTCCCTCCTATATTGGCTTTATTCTCCCCTAGCACCTCTGGCTGTTCTGCATGCAGGCTGGGAGAAAAGCAAACCAAAGCTGCTTCTATGGCCTGGCCATGGGCAGTGACTGCACTGACAGCAGCGAGCAGCGCACAGCTGCAGGTGTCTGCTCCCCCAAGCACGAAGGACGTGCCTCCACCAGGACACAGAATTACTGCCCATTCCCCAGAGCAAGGAGAAGCCAGTGACATTTGACTCAATCATCATTTGCAGTGGATAGAAGAGTAGGTGTACAAAGAGAAAGCACATTAATCCTTCTGATGGTTTTCTTGTAAAACAGTAATTTTTAAAGTTGATCTTATAAATCAATACTGCCATTAATAACATAAAGGATACGTGGTCTGAAATGTTTCTGAATGGGGTCAGACTATTAAATGGCGAAAAGATAAAATATATAGCATAAAGAAAGTTCCAGCTACCTCAAGGTATTGCATTACCAGAAAGAATTGAAACACTTTCCCACTATCTAAAAAATGAAGCCTTAATAACAGAGATAGTGAGATTCCTGAGCCCACAGCTTTAGGCACACATCATCTCACACGAACAGAAATGAACTCCTTTTTCACAAGACAGCTTCTAACCACCAATTGGTATTTATAGCGTAACACAGAGATATAAAACCATACCCAGAACCAAACTTGGACTCCCCAACTTTATGTGAAAAAAACAATTATTAAAAAAACAACAAAAAAGCCCCAACAAAAACAAACAAACAAACAACAAAAACCCCACCAAAAAACCTAAGAATTTCAGTAATGAAATAAGTAACTACTGACTAGTCTAGGCTAGTCTAAAACATGCACTAGCACGCACTAGGTAAGTTTATTTAGCTCTCAAACTGTTGGCCATTAACTCTAACAATTTAACTGCCTCCTAAGTATCTGCCAACACTTGGACATCTTAAAAACCTGTCAGATTTAAACCTGGATCCCCTCAAATGAATATTATCCCATTGCATTCTCAGGCACTGGATTTCTTTCTCTGCTAGGAGTCATGTCTGGGTGATGAATTCAGCCTGGCACTGTCTGTTCATGGTGGGCAGTGGCCTTCTCCCGAACCTCGTTAATCCACCAGAGAAACTCCTCACCCTGGCTGCTGTTCCTCATCAGGCTCCACCAGCATCAGTAACAGACACAAACCATCTACAGAGAGTGTTTGCAGAAGGGATGCATGCTCACAAGTGGGTCAGAGCCCAGCTGCAGGTCAGTGGAGCACGAGGTGTGGGCTGCCACTGAATCCCACCCTGGGCAATCCCAGTTTTCCTCCGGGGCGTGGGAAGTGCTCAGGGAACGCACAGAGCCCCGAGAGCGAGGGCAGCAGCTCCCAGCAGTAACACCTGGGATCAGCCAAGGACCAGCAGCCCTCAGGGGCCAGGCTCAGGTCCCCTGAAGGACCCTGGGACCATCGTGCCAGCCTCCAACACCCCCTGTGTCTCTGCTGTGCATTTCAGCAGCTCATTTCTTTCTTCCCTCTCATCCTAATGCACTCCCCATCTCGTGGGTAGAACACACATGGGCTCTACATTCCCATCCTCCCATGAATGAAACAGGTAAAGACTACAAACGTCATGGGCACAGGTCATGAACACCCCGCTAAAGAACTTGCATATTCTCAGATGAAACTGGTAACTAAATACTACATAGCTTTAAAGAAATGAATCCTTTTTTCTTCCCCTCACAATCTGAGGGAGAGCAAACCCACAGCAACTGTGTGCATGAGAGGAATTTGCTCAGCAGTAAACACCAAACAACTGCAGTAACTATTATGTTTCCTAATCAAAGCATTCAGCTTGCTAAATATCACCCTGTAGCACATTCTTTAGTTCAAATAAAATAATAATAATTACATTAATAAAAACTTGATGTCAACAAGCCAGTAGGAAAAAAAATTTCTTTTTCCTGTAAGCTTTACTGAGAGAACACGATCTCCAGGATGGCTGCCGGCACCAGGATGTTTTTCAAGATAAATTCAAACATGTTTACTTTCTATAAACACACCAGCCAAACAGTCTGCTGGTTTGTGTCTTTCTTTTATGTCCAACTGCATTTCAGTCCCATCCAGAATTGCCAGAAACCATAGCATCAGCCCTGTCCATAGGCCTTGGCTCGGGTTCCAGCTGAATAATCTTTGATGTAATTCAGAGTTTAATAAAGCTGTAAGGAAATATCTTTCCCCCTGGTTTTACATAGAGGTTTCAGCTCTGCTAGCTACAGGCTGTAGCAACCTTAGGGTAAATAAAATCCAGGCAAAACAAATCCTCCTGTTCCTGTTGGACTATTGTTCCTGTATGTATGACACCATTTAACACAAAAAAATTTCTACTTCCATGGATCCATTCACTCCTTGAATGAACTTTTCAAGTCATTACCTGAAACATGAATTTTCCTGAGTTGCCTAACTTCCCACATTCTGGTCAGTTTTACATGCCATGAGCCCAGGATGCTCACACCTGCAGCAAATCACTTCTGCTGGCATTTTGGAAGGACTGAAGTCGTGTCTCTGCACACGAGGTCCTCAAGCATCAGAGCTCCTCAGACCTGCACCCACAGAGTGAAGGAAATCCCCTCTCTTTGGCACAGGAGAACCATTCCCCAGAAGGACTTTGGAATAATGAGAGCAGCAGCCAATGCCTCCTCACGGTCACCCCTGCACTGTCACTGTCACCTTCCCAGTGTCACCTCCGCAGTGTAACCCCCCCCAGTGTCACCTCCCCACTGCTACTGTCACCTCCCCAGTGTCAGTCACCTACTCAGAGCCAGTCACCCCCCACTGTCACCCCTGCACTGTCACTGTCACCTTCCCAGTGTCACCCCCCAGGACACAGAATGATTCTCCCTGAGCACCTCCTTCACCCTGTGCCCCCCTCACCCACGCTGAGGAACTGAAGGTCACAAGTGGGGTCACCCAGGCCCTGGGGCTGCTTTGGGTGATGCAGGAATTTATTTTTTTTCCATTTAGGGGAAGACATTAGCCTAGCAAGTTGCTTTCAGCTCCTTACAGGAACAAACCTAAAAAAACCCTCTCTAAAATAACTTGCTTCAAGTGACTGCCTGAAGGACAGGGAAGGGTAGGAAAGTGGGGTATTTTGCTGTAATAACGTTTTCCTAGTTAAGACAGCTGATGAACATCTCTCAGGTTTGCTTCCCTTTGCTCCCTCTCATCTTTGCTTTGTTTTCCCCCTAATTTCTCCCAGCTGAAGATGTCATTTTTTTGTTAGCCACCTGCACAGCACAATACTTACAAGCTAATTGAAAAAGAAGTTCTATTCTGGGTTGTAAAACACTCAGAACCTCTTAATGACAACACAGTGTATCCAAACCATTTCAGTATTAAGCTTTGCCAAAATCTTGATGAAGTATTCTTACCAAGCAGCCCTGGCACTTCTGCATCGGCCAGAAATCTTATTTTCAGCCTGCAGCTGTGTGCTCCCAACTTGGAAGTCTGGTTGACTCTGACTTGCAGTTTTCACAATGAAGACAGATATTACAGGAAGCACAAGCAGCCAATTCTCTAACTTTTATTCACAGCAAGCCATTTCTGGAGTCCCTTGTTTTGCACCACTCCTTCCTGCCCAATATAGCACCAATCCCAGCTTATTTCAAACTGCAAGAAACAAAACAGTAAAAATTCCTTGTGAAAGACACAACTTTCTTTAGATTAATTTTCAGAATGAAAAGTGGGCTCAAAATGAACTCTCATTACATCTGGAAGCTGCTGCTGGCTGGGGTCTGTGGCAGTGGGAGGCTGCCAGGCGCAGCCCAACTCCTTCACTCACAGGCAAGCAGCGCCTGCTCTTTTGTTCTCAAACCAATTCTATAAATTTCCTCTATGGCAACTATTTCCTGTGCTTATTTCTGAACTGCTGTTAAAGGACAGTTTTATGGCATGCATGAATGGAGCATAATTTGGAGATGGGCAGTGGCTGTCTCCAAGAACCCAGACACTTGAGGAAGCAAACCCCTTGCCCAGCAGAGGGTTTTCAGTACTTGAACTAATGAGTTCTCAAGCTGCTGATCTCAACTAGACTGCAGCCAGCTGCTGGGACGTGAGGCTTTAGGGATTCAGCAGTATATGGCCTGCAAGAGCTTTTCTGTGTCTGGTGGGAAAGGGAGAGTAACCTCCTATTTATGGCAAAAATATCACAGGAATATTTCAAACTCACCACTGGTGCCTAAGGAATGCTCCCTGTGGTGAAGCCAAGGTCCCAGCCCTGCTGTGGGAGGCAGAGTCACAAACACTTCCACAGGCAGCTGCAGCCTGAACCTCAGCACGTCCCCATCCCACAGAGCCCGTGAGTGTCTGTGACCCCACAGCAGCCAGGGAGCCCCAGCCTCACCCAGACAGCCCCAGCCTGATCCCAGCCTGCAGCACACACAGCGCTGGAGCTCCCTGCCAGCCCCTGCACTTCCCTGGGGCTCGCTCCTGCAGCAGCAAAGCCCCCTTGCCAAGGAGCTGCACATCCCAGCCCTGCAGAGCAGGAGGCTCCAGGCAGGGCACAAAGCCTCTGAAACTGCTGCAGCTCCCACACAGCCTCTGCTCCCCGGGACAGAGCTGATCCCTGCTGGGATGGACTGCTCCCAGTGCCTGCACAGCTCCTGCTCCCAGTGCCTGCACAGCTCCTGCTCCCCGGGACAGAGCTGCTCCCTGCTGGGATGGACTGCTCCCAGTGCCTGCACAGCCCCTGCTCCCAGTGCCTGCACAGCTCCTGCTCCCAGTGCCTGCACAGCTCCTGCTCCCAGTGCCTGCACAGCCCAGAGCTGCTCCCAGTGCCTGCACAGCCCCTGCTCCCAGTGCCTGCACAGCTCCTGCTCCCAGTGCCTGCACAGTCTCTGCTGTGACACCCCAGGAAATCCTTGTCAGAGCACCAGGAACCAAGGGAGCCAAAATCATGTGGCTGAAACCTACTTGAGGCAAAACATTTCATGCTGTATTAATTCTTAAGGTTTGCACAGCTCCACCTCCATTCCCACATCAAAGAATTTCTCTGGTTATTTTAGATAGTGATTTATTTTCTGATTTGAAACTACTTTCCATTGTGAAATATTTTTATAGTTTAAATAAGTGGCTGTCTTGTGATCAAAATTGAAAGCTGACAGCTCTTTCAACCATGTTTCCTCCAACACATGTAGAAATTACTAAACTTTTTGATCTGCTGAAAAATTCTGAATTTTCTCTCTTTGGGTCAATATAGAGTAATTTTTTTCACCTCTTCCAAAAATATTTGCACAGAACACTCCTCCTTGACCTAAAAGAGTAATTGGATTAACTGCTAGCAGTAATAGGCTGTTATCCACTGAAAANCAGCTCCTGCTCCCAGTGCCTGCACAGCTCCTGCTCCCAGTGCCTGCACAGCCCCTGCTGTGACACCCCAGGAAATCCTTGTCAGAGCACCAGGAACCAAGGGAGCCAAAATCATGTGGCTGAAACCTACTTGAGGCAAAACATTTCATGCTGTATTAATTCTTAAGGTTTGCACAGCTCCACCTCCATTCCCACATCAAAGAATTTCTCTGGTTATTTTAGATAGTGATTTATTTTCTGATTTGAAACTACTTTCCATTGTGAAATATTTTTATAGTTTAAATAAGTGGCTGTCTTGTGATCAAAATTGAAAGCTGACAGCTCTTTCAACCATGTTTCCTCCAACACATGTAGAAATTACTAAACTTTTTGATCTGCTGAAAAATTCTGAATTTTCTCTCTTTGGGTCAATATAGAGTAATTTTTTTCACCTCTTCCAAAAATATTTGCACAGAACACTCCTCCTTGACCTAAAAGAGTAATTGGATTAACTGCTAGCAGTAATAGGCTGTTATCCACTGAAAAGACTAGCCCAGATAAGGCTGCATTTAAATCCTTGTGGATAATAAAGACAAAGACACACGACATCAAAAACGGGTTGATAAATGCTGCTAAGAACGCATCTCCTCCTTCCCCTGTGGAAATGGGACCAGGATGCCTGCAGAGCCTCATGTCCCAGGAGAAGCACCCCGGGACACTGGGCCCACGTCCCAGGGACCCCACCTTGGCCCGGCTCCTGCTGGGGACAGGAAATTCCCCCCAGGCCCCCGTGCCTCCCCAGGGAGCCGCGCCCAGGGAAGCTGGGAGGCTGCAAGAACAAGCCCCAGGGCAAGCGAGGGAGGCTGCGGTGCCTCGGTTAAAGGATCAGGAGCGTTCTCCTCCATCCCTGCAGCTGCAGGGAATTATAAGGGAAGAAACAGGAGGAGCCAGCGCATCAATGCCTCGTCCCAAGGCTGGGGTCACCAGCAGAATGCTGCTCCGGGGCAGGTTTGGGCTGGCATTAGGAAACATTGCTTCAACAGAAGGGCTGCTGGGCAGTGAGAGCCTGGAGGGACTGAGCCGGTGCAGAGGGCAGCTGTGACACCGGGACACGCTCTCGGGCTGAGCAGGGCACTGCTGGGGAAGGGCTGGGCTCGGTGATCTCCGGGCTCTTCCTCCCTACAGCCCTGTGGGAGCGGGGCTTGGGAGCTGGCAGTGTGCAGGGCTGGCTGTCAGCCCCCTGCCCCTGAGCTGGGACCAGCAAATCCTCTGCTCAGCAGGGGCAAAGGCACAGCCCCGATTCGCTCTCCACCGTGCACAGCCAGCACCTTCCCCTTCCCAGCCCTCAGGCTCTGGGCTTGCTATGCCAGACGTGCCCACTCTTGTCTGAACTCAGCTCATCCCTTCGCTGTGCTCGCTCCTCAATGAATGAATGAATGAGGGAATGAGTGGGGAGTTCCTTCTCTGCCTGCTCCCAGTGGTTCCCTGCTTTTCCCATCTGCTAAAATAAATGCAAGCTGGCTGCTTCCCAAGCAGGTGGGCTCTGCATGCAGCACAGCAGACAAGACAGTAATTCACAGGGTGCCACTCCGTTTTGTGGAGTGTGGGAAGCAACAGGCACAGGGCACACTGGGAGCACTGGGAGCACTGGGAGCACACCAGTACAGAACTGGGGACACTGCTCAAGGGAGGACACGGGACAGCAGGACCTGCTTGGCCAGCTGCAGAGATAAACCACCCAAACTGCACAGCCACCAAGGATTTGGCTCTCAGGATCCAGCTGAGGCTGCCCATTACATTTCTCCTTCTGCTCCAAGAACGCAGGACAGGAACACCAAGGAGCACAGGAGGAGATGGACAGCAGCTCCAGATGGAAATATGAGCCTCACTCAGCCCTGCCTAGCAGAAACCCACTCTGACCAGCTCAAGGTAAATTTAAAAATCATCATGACAATTTGTGTCACAACATGTTCTTCACTGACAAAGTTTGGGAGAAAAAGCAAGGAATGGAGCTGTTTCTAAGAGTATCCTTGGAGTGTGGTGAAAATCAGGCATGCAGAGGAGAAACAGACCTGCTGCAAAGGTCCAGGATGAGTGGGAAGCCAGCAGTTCTTGAGAGCCGTGGACAGATACAGTTTGCTGCATATGAAATATTCGAATACTCTTGTGTATCATAACTTTAATGAGAATTTAATTATTAATGTAGCCCTATTTGGAGCTAGGAGAATAGTTTCAAATTATAAGGGAAGAAGAGAGAAGTGGGAATGCCTTTTTTCTTCCTATTTATGGAGCATTATTGTCAACAGCTGGGCTACAAAAAGAGAGAGACTTCCCTAGTGTTGGGAAGAAAAAAAAATACAACTAAACAACAAAAACACAAAGAAAGAACTGAAAAAGATCAGGATTCTCTAGGAAGAGCAAAACAAGGAAAAGTAGCCTGAAAATGGCAAAAAAATCATCAAAGAATAGACTGCATCCCTCCTGGAAATCTGGAAGGATGAGCCATGGCTCTGGGGAGCAGGAGATGAACACCAGCCTGGAAATCTGCTCAGATATTGTCGCTCAGAGTTGCAGCTCTTGGGCATTTCTCTTGGAAGAAGCAGACAAGAAGCGGAGCACCATTCATAAAAGGACAGGTGACACCTCCCAATTATCTGCCCCATTTACTGAGGACTAACAAAAGGAAGGATGCAAGAAATAGAGAGTTTTAAAATTCAAACTCATTACAGAAAGAGCTGTTCAGAGAAATGGCCTCAGAGGAAATTTTTCAAAGCCAAGCACAGAAAACTCATCAGCAGAAGCCAAAAGCCCAGGTGTGCCATGGAGAGGTGCACAGAGTGTTCTCACAGCCCTGGGAAGCAGCAGAACCCTGGACCCTGCTCTGCTTCAGCTCCCCACCCAAAGGGGCAGAGGGCTCTGACCAAAGCTACACGCACAGAGGCAGAACAGCAAAGTCCTTCCAGAAAAAAAAGACATCATTTAACCTGAAATTAACATTACTCTTCATTTTAAGGTTGGAAATTACTTTTAACAGGTTAAATATTAGGCTTATGCAGAGATCCCAATATGCAAGGGGGAGCAGGGTGAGCAGGGTGAGAAGAGGGGAGCAGAGGGAGCAGAGGGACCAGGGGGAGCAGAGGGGAGCACAGGGGAGCAGAGGGAGCAGAGGGGAGCAGAGGGAGCAGAGGGGAGCACAGGGGAGTAGGGGGAGCACAGGGGAGCACAGGGGAGCAG
>VWYI01045512.1:23564-67510 GCA_013399455.1 Anthoscopus minutus
AGGGGGAGCAGAGGGAAGCAGAGGGAGCAGAGGGGAGCAGGGGGAGCAGGGGGAGCAGAGGGAGCAGGGGGAGCAGAGGGACCAGGGGGAGCAGGGGGAGCAGAGGGAAGCAGAGGGAAGCAGGGGGAGCAGGGGGAGCAGGGGGAGCACAGGAGCTGCCACAGGTGCAGCTCACAGCACCTCACAGCGATGGCTGTGCATGGAGGTGTCTGTGCTCACACCTGAACTCCACGGTGCTGCCACTGGGAGTCCTGATCCCAGAGGGATTTCAATGCTGTGCCTCTGCAAAAAAGAGTTAAAGCCTAAGCCTGTGCTCACCCACAAATAGCTCAGCTGGGTGACCCTGGCCCAGCAGATCACTGAGCTCAAACAGCCCAGCCAGGGCCAGCGTGTCGGGCTCTCCTGACTGACACGCTGTCACCAGTGGGAAGGACACGGTGACAAGGTCACAGTACAGAAATGAAATGCAGATCTTTTACAAACCAGCACACATTTCCACACAACTTGGCACGAAATTCAGCTGTTTGCACAGGAGATCTCCATGCCTGGGTGGCTGCCACCCTCTGAGCTACACAGCCCCCATCCACTGCCAGCGATGGGGGACACCCGGAGCTCTGCACCAGGAGCTCCTGCTGCCACACAAACACTCCAGATGCAATACACTATTTGGAATTAACTTCTCCAGAAATCCAAAGGCAAAAAGATCAAATAGGGTTGTTCTGTTAGAGCAGAAATAACAGTGGAGTTTATTGCCTTTGTGTATTTTTATACTGCATTGCATAATGTGCTCTCATTGATGTTCAGCACCGTAAATGACATAAAAAACAACCCAAGGCAGCAAGCGCAGCAGAACTATAAGAAAAAAAATCATCACATTTCACATTCCAGTGCATGAAGTAAATGCTGCAGTCCTCTAGCTTAAAACAGTGTCTCAAAGTTAGCAAAGACAAATGTGTGTCTTAGAAAAAAGACATTGCTTTAACACTGAGCTATAAATTAGCTTCTGGTTTTTAGGAGGTGGTAAGCAGTCTTTATCTTAGTACAAGAAAAGTACTGCTCAAACTCAGGACATTGCACCTGCATACTGTAGTTGGGGAGCTGCCTCAGGATACCACACTCACTTCTGTACTGCTTTGAAATCATCCACAGTAGAGACAAGTCCCTATTTTGTGTCATTACTGCATTTATGCCTACTGGGACTTTACATACCTCCAAAGAAATTAAAACATTTATTCTGAAAGTTGATTGAAAAACTTTAAAACATGGGAAAGATGCTGCTGCTGTAAAGTCTGAAAGGCGTGGATTCACACCGCTTCCAGTTAAACAAAAAAAACATCAATAAAAGCTTCAGATCAATTTGCAGCAGCTGAATATTTGTCCCAAACAAATATAAACTGTCAGAACAAGTGCTGGGTACACAGGGCCTGTAACCCCTCACTCCAGAGCCCAGCTCTGCTGTGGACAGCTCCAGTTTGCAATCCGTGCTCTCAGCACCATTTGCACCATTCCAAATCACCAGTGCCCGGGGTCTTTCCATGGTTCCTTGCCCTGCATGCCACATGAGCATTCACAGTATTTTTAATATTTGCCCTCACAACCCCACTTGCCCCTTAAGTGACTGCAGGAAAACTTGAATTGAATTTTTAACAGCTTCTCAAAGAATTCACGTAGGAACGAGGTCTTTGCAGGATGCAAACAAACCCACCTTTCCTCTCAGCTTTAAATTTCCTAATCTGTAACTTCCATCCTACCCATGTACTCTGCTCCTGAACGGAAATTCTAAAGAACGCTTTGCAAAACTTTATTGGCATTTTAGTCTGCCTTTATCAAACAATTTCACAACACACACACCACTGACAAAGACTTCTGTGCTCGCTATTTACATGCACCTGCTACCCTCTGCACTACAGAGAAGGGGATAAAAGCTGCAGATCCCAGGTGTGCTATCCCAGCCCCAGAATGGTCCTACCTGCGCCAGTGCTGTGCGAGCAGCCCTTCTGGGAGGCAGCCAGCAGTGACTTTGAGCTGCTCTCCTTGTCCTGAGCTGTCAGGCAGATGTGGGATGGAGGCTGTCCTGCCTGCCCCTGGATCTCCAGGCTGCTAAACACAATGATCAGAGATGACTCACTGTCACTGTCACACACATTAAACACTTCTGTCGGTTCTCTGACGGGAGCTCTGGCTGTAATTGCTGTCCCCAGCGGAGGGGCTGACACGGGCCTGACTCAGCTGTCCTGGGGCTCTGACCTCGCCCAGCAGAACTTTGCCTCTCCCATCAGGTAAGACAACAAAAGGGAGCTTCCCTTGGCCACATCTGGCATTTGGGCACTGAAGTTTCTCTCCAGGAATGCTTTGCATATCACACATTAATAGATTCTGACTAACAGCTTTAGCTTCACATCATGTCTAGACAAAGTGTCCCGCTGTGGGCAGCAGCCTGGAAGGGCACTTGAAACAGCTGTGGGTGAACAAAACACAAACTGTGCTGCTGACAGGTTCTATGCACACTGTATCTCATTTAGTTATCCTCCAGGAAGTGAAAATAATGAGGATTTCACTGGAGTAGGCAGAAAAGAGACCAAAGCTCAGGTGGCCGGAGAACCAGGAATAGCCATGTTGCCCCCAGGCTGGACCTCAGGGAGAATTTCCTCCCTGGAAGGGTGGTGAGGAATTGGAAGGGGCTGCCCAGGCTGGTGGTGGAGCCACTGGCTTTGGAGGTGTTTGAGAAGCAGCTGGGCACGACACCCAGGGGTCTGGGCTACCCACCAAGATGGTGATGGGCCAGAGCCGGTGGGACTCCACAACCTTGGAGGTATTTTCCAACCTTAATGACTCCATCATTGTGTGAGAAGCTGTGGCTGTCCCTGGATCCCTGGGAGTGCCCAAGGCCAGGCTGGACAGGGCAGGGAGCAGCCTGGGACTGTGGAAGGTGCCCCTGCCTGTGCCAGGGGTTTAAGGTTTCTTTCAACCCAAACCACTCTGTGATTTTATGTGCATCACTCAACACCCAGAACAAATTAAACAGCTGGAAGACCAGAGAGGAAGTAGAAGTTCCACAGAAGATTTTGATGGCAAAAATGTGAAGAGGCTCTCTCCAGTGTCCAGGTGCACTTAGCAGTGTCCATCCACACCCTGGCTGCATTCTGACAGGACAGCTGCATCCACCTCTGGCCAAAACTGCCTCACTCCACAGGAGCCACGCAGAAAAGCGACAGCACCAAAGCACCACAGCTGCACAGCCACAGCACACTGATGCTGGAAGCAGAGAATAGGTGGGAAAGCATTTACAGGCCAGCAGAGAGTCTCCAGCACTTCTGGCAGGCACCAGAGTCTGCCTGCCCTTGGCTGCCTGTCAGGGGAACGCTGCATCCCGATGCAGAACTGCAGCCCTGCCTGCATCACCGAGGCAGCTGCCGGACTGAGCACATTTAACTCCCTGTCAGTGCCTCCCCCGAGGCTCTCACATGCTGTGGGGCCATTACAGCTTTAAATATTTACTTGGCATTATCTTGCATCGGGCAAATGTGTTCGGATACTCCCATGCAGGATTAAGTTCTCCACTGGTCTTTGCACAGTAACAGATCCCACTTCCTTCACCACTGCAATTCTCTTAAATCAGTTCTGCAAAGTCCAAGAAATTTTCCAACAATTCTGTTGAGACAGATGAGATTTGCAGACACCCAACTAATTTCTAATTTCTGTAGCAGTTAAGACTTTTCCTGCCTCCATTAGGATTTTTCATTCTCTGTGCTGCTCAGCCCCACACAAAGACTGCCTGTTACTCTGTTAGTGCTGTCAGTCCACGTGCACCTGCTCAGTTTATTCTCTTATTGTTAATTAACTATTGCATATTGAAAATTCCCATTTTTCAGATAAAGTGCTGTTGTCACAATAGCCCTGCAAGTGAATTATTACAACAATAATACATTCATAAATAACACATTAAAGGCTTAAAATACATAATTTTTTTACAGCTGCTGCAATCCAGCTGGCCTACATGTAATAGAAATTGTACACCCATGAAATTAAACTGAGTAAAAAAATTAGCCTTCAAAGGCTTAGTTCTCTGAAAAAGTTATTGCTTCTAATTCTTTTTGGTCAAACGTTATTTTCTTTTAGATGCTAAATTAGAATACAAAAATAAATAAAAGGACAGCTTCTGGGTAGGGAACTCAAGTAATAAACAGCAACCAAATTCCACTGAAGGCCAGGCAATCATGGGGGTGGGAAGGACAGAGCAGAAAAACAAACACAAATATTTTCTAATGAACCTGTGGCAAGATAGCAGCACATGGCTTCAGTGAAACACTTCTCCATCAGTTTCTCCATGGTTTTCCATGGACCTCCACTGACCTTTGCAAAGGCCACAGAAGTGGCCCCTGCCCTGCTCTGTGCCTTTGCACAGGTGTTACCTGTGCAGGTCCCTCCCACCCCAGGGCTCTTTCCCCGCTGCAAATCGCCCCATCCCAGCCAGGGCACGCAGCCAGGAGCACCAGGGACAAACTCCTGCCTCATTCTCGGCTGCCCCAGCCGGGTCTGCACAGCCCCAGGAGAGGCAGCAGGGCTCCAGGGTGATCTCAGAGCCCCGTGCTGCAGCTCTGTCTCTAACAAAAGCACCAGCTGACCTGCACAAAAGGGCTGCACAACCTCCCCCTCCCGGGACTCAACACAGATGCTCCAGCACAAAGTCAAGGGAACATTTGGAGCATTTCTGTCTCCTTGCTGTGCCCCTGCTGGCTCCCACTGCGGCCAGGCTGCCCGGCACAGGGGCCGTCTCTCCCACTTATTTCCCACGGAGACCCTCAGCCAACAACAGAACAGGGAGTGGAAGCTGCCCAGGAACAATTCTGCCAGCTCCTGGAGAAGTAAAAACTCCAAAGAACTCTTTTCCTCTCGAGCTGCAATCGAGAGGTAAAGCTGTGGCTGTTGGGCAGCTCAAGGCTGCAGTCAGTGAAACACCTGGAAAAAGTCTCCTGCTGTCCTGAGGGGCCCCAGAACAGCAGCAGAGCCTGCTTCCCCAGCACCACACACCTAACCCTAACCCCATTCTACCTGAGCCACAGAGCCCTGCCAGCCTCGCCTGCCTGCCCCCCAGGAGCTGTTCTACCTGAGCACAAAACCCTGCCTGTCCCACAGGAGCTGTTCTACCCAACCACAAACCCCTGCCTGTCCCACAGGAGCTGTTCTACCCAACCACAAAACCCTGCCTGTCCCACAGGAGCTGTTCTACCTGAGCCACAAAACCCTGCCAGTCCCCCAGGAGCTGTTCTACCTGAGCACAAAACCCTGCCTGTCCCACAGGAGTTGTTCTACCTGAGCCAGAGCCCTGCCTGTCCCACAGGAGCTGTTCTACCTGAGCACAAAACCCTGCCAGTCCCCCAGGAGCTGTTCTACCTGAGCACAAAACCCTGCCTGTCCCACAGGAGCTGTTCTACCTGAGCACAAAACCCTGCCTGTCCCACAGGAGCTGCTCCCAGCACTGACTGCAGCACTGACATTTCCTTCACACCTAAGCCAGCTGGATTTTAATTTTATTTCTGGCTCACTCTTCACCACAGGGCTATTAAGACCTGGTCAGATCAGGCTTTTGCAGGCTATCCAAGGCTAGGTTACCTAAAGGCACACCTCCAGCTCACAGCATTTTATTGTTGCTTCTTTGGGGATATGGAGAGCTTGGATGAAAACAAGCAAATACTGGGTAGAAACTATTCCAGAAAAAGCTGAATATTTATGGCTTGTACACAGAAACCTGACTGGCAAGTGAATGCTTCAGGTAGAGATAAAAGGAGTGACAGAAGAGTAACTTCTATCCATGCACTCTACATTTAATGACTGCACCAACATTTGCAGATGATTAGGCCCAACATAAGTGCTTTGTTGTTCCTTTGCTCAGTTTCTGAAGGGTTCGGACTTTATTTATTCTTTCTCTTCTTTTTTTTTTTTCCTCCCCC
The DNA here is from genome assembly GCA_013399455.1 of Anthoscopus minutus. NCBI lineage: Eukaryota > Metazoa > Chordata > Aves > Passeriformes > Paridae > Anthoscopus > Anthoscopus minutus. The sequence continues at coordinate 29,516 of VWYI01045512.1, forward strand.
CCATAGCTGCAACTAAATATAATTTTTGGCTTTTGAAGACCTATTTCCATTTATAGAACCCAGCTGACAGGCTGGGGCTGATGTTCCCTAGCTGAGGCATCTGCCTTCTTGACAGAGGGAGAGATAATCACGGTGGGTGAAACAGGCTCAGCATCTATGACAAGCTTAAGATGTCAGAGCTGAGAGCATCGTGTCTGGCCCCTCTGGATGTTTTTTCTTGAGGAGCTCAGCCCCATCTGGTGTGGAAGGCAGCCAGCCTGCAGTGCTGGGGGCAGGGGACATTCGCTGCTGAGGCTGCCACAGCTCCTGTTTAATTGCTCGCTTATTTATTTAATTATGGCAGGCACAGAACGGCTGCTCAGGCTGCCAGCTTGCTCTCCCTGAACAATTCCCTGCTCTGGAGTCGCCTGTGCTGGACAATGCTCGTTCCCCTCTGGATCTGCAGCAGGAGCAGCCCCAGCTCCAGCGATGCCCGGGGCTGGAGCCGCCCGGCCCCGCGCAGCAGAGGCAGAAGGACACGAGGGGTCTGCAAGGGGCTGGAGAGGCATTTCCATGGACTGAATGCTCACAGCCAAGAAATGCCCCCACGTGTCCCTGCCTCCCGGATCACAGCAATCCCACAGCCCCTGCACACTCACTTAACCTCTGCATTCCATCTGTAGATCAAATGTTCTGCAGTCACAAATCAAACTATGCTGAAAACATTAGTTAGATCAAGGTACTACTTTTCTTTTGAGATGAACCATTTATTTGATGCTGCAAAATGCCACCAAATGAATCTTTCTGAAAGTAGATTCCTCCTCACAAGTCAATTTTCCTTGCCAGATGCTGATGTGAATGCTCACAAATCATTTCCAAGAGATGTGCAGCTTGCTGCCTCTCCAGGACTGCTGCTGCCCTCTGTCCTACCTGTTACCACACAGGACAGCTCATGTGAGAGCTGGCAAGACATGAAGCCTGTTATTAAAATTTATGTCACAATGAACAACTGCTCCCGCTGGCCCTGCACGAGGCTCCTTCACAGGCAGCCCCAGTCTCACATGGTGTCCTGGGGAGAGCATCTGCGAACCCCTGAGCCCTCCTGAGATGCCACATTTATACCCAAATACCCAGGAACACTTCAGCTGGAACCTGTGTGGCTGTGTCTGCACGTGCCCACACAGCTCAGCCCCTGCAGCAGCCTGGTCCAGCTCTCTGTGCCTCCTCTTGGTGCTGCCATCTCACATCCACTGTTTCAGCCAATTTCTCACATTTCCTCTCCTTCTCTGCCAGGAGAAGTGGAAGAGATCACCCTGATGCAATTTCAGCAAACAGCAAATCCCTTTATCAGTGATGCTGCCCTAAAAGTCAGCAGATGGAAATCTGGATCTGATTTTCCAGCTTCTACAGCATTTCTTTCCTTAAGATCACTAAAATACAGGCTCAAAGTTACAGCCTAAATCATGTCTTTTTGCAGAAAAGTCTAAGCTCCAAACAATCAAATTGTGATTCATAATCTGTCATTTTCAGCCAATATATCATGTCTAGCAAACATTGATTTACATGCAAGATTAGACTTTGCAGTGGTACTTTCCAAAGCTATTCAATAACAGCAATCATGGCCAACAATTGAGAGGTAATTTTTCTAGTATACACAAATTAATCTTTGCTAATTTGACCCTAAGTTACAAAAGTTTTATGGTTCATTTTCCCATACAAAACTGCAGGTTGGTTTGGTTTCTCAGCCACATCACTCTTCCCCTTCATCTTGTCCTTTGACTATTGAACTCTTTGCTGACATCTCATTCTTTCAAGTTTACTTCCTTTGCATATCTGCTAGAAATGCAGACTTGCCTTCTCTATTTTCACCTGAGCCTTGCAGCTTTGAGTCTTCCCATCTGGTCAATTCTTCCAACAAATCTTTCTATGATGCCTGCACACCCCAACCTGACGTCCTGCTCAAAAACCAACTTCACAGTGATGGTGCAGAGCATACAGGCAGCTCTGCCCTCCCTAAAGGAACAATTCCCAGCTTTGCCTGTGCCTTGCCCTGCAGCTTCCTGTTCCCAGCCTCACCTCAGCTCTCCCAGCCTGGGGGCACCTGTCCCAACCTTGGCCCAGGCCCAGGTAAAGAGTGACTGCACTGAAGCTGTGCTGAGCTGTTCCAGCTGTGCCACACAAACCATGGCTGAGCTTAGCTGTTCCAGCTGTGCCACACAAACCATGGCTGTTTCCCTCCAGGACAGGCTGCTTCCAGCCCGGCAGGACCATGAGCAGGCTCCTGACACAGAGGAGGGACAGGACCATGGCATGGCCAGGGCCAGGCTGGGCTCACCCAGGGGCTCAGCTCGCTGCCATTACAATTCAAAACACCTCTGCTGACCTGTGGCTCCGTGTGCCACACCTTAGCAGGGGACTGTTATTCTAATACCTGTCTGCTGGTATGTGGGTGTTCTATTAATAGAAAGGATCACACACAGCCTGAGGCAAATTGAAATTCCAGTTCTGCTTTTCTGTGTAGAATATGCCAGGCTGTTGTTTGATTAGGTTTCTAGCAAAGCAGGCTAACAGACTTGCTTCCAAGCCATTAATTCAGATATGCAACAAGCCTAACACAACGGCACTGGCTCATTAAAGCAATTTGATGTAACCTGCACTCATTAGAGCAGCCACCATCTATATCCCTGTGGCTGCAGCCTTGTTTTCAGACAGCACCAGAGATGACCTGCTGTGCCAAATGCCTCCTGTGTCTCAGGAAAACTTCAGGGAAACAGCAAAATTGAAAACCTTGATTTGCTCAGGCTTTCAAATCCATTCAAATGCTAGAAAATGATAACATTTTGAGTATCTTTTTTCATCCAGAAAACAATTATTTAACTAAATGAAGATAAATTCTTCAAAAAAGATGGTACCATGACGATAGTCATGCAGGACACAAGTTTACAGACAAAACTGATAAACTCCCTGCTGTATCTGTTGGAAAGGATGGTTCAACCACTCAGGAAAGGAAATACCAAGAGGACAAATTATGAAATAACAAGAACCAACCTGTGACCTGGGTATGCAGCCCAGGCTGCCATCAGTGTACAAAGCAGCTGCAGAGAGCTGCTGCCCGGTCAGGGAAAAAACCATAAAAATCTTTCTGTGCTTAATTAGAAAAGGACTCTAAAAAAGGTACAAAGACAACGGAGGCAGCATTTAGCCTTTAAGCAGGGACATTTACAGGTCTACCAGTCATCAAGCTTAGCATAATTAAGCCTGGCCCTTGAACTACATCAACCCATTTCAGGAGCTGGAGGTGAAGCACAAAATCCTTAAGTGAGACTAATTCTGAGTCCTCCATGGGAGGAATTAAGTAGCTTAACACAAAGCACCTCCTATGGCCTTAGCACACTTAAACACAGACTGTGTTCACCTAAAAAAGGGAGACAGGCAGATTTCTGACCCTCTGCTACACAGTAAAATCAGCTGCCCAACAACAACAAAAAGATCCGTGTGCACATCTGCTGCTTCCTAAACAAAAACCTGCTTCTTCCAAGTCAGGCTGACCCCAGCACTGAACACTGGCACCTGCACTGCCAGCACTGCAGGCTCCAGCAGCTGCTGCCCTCCCGGCACCCCTGCCTCTGAATTACCTGAGCTCACAGCAGATGGAAAAGTTTGTTCAACTGAATTCATTCATTCATTTACTTATTTCCATTTCAAGCCACTGTACCTCACACACCCAAGCCACCAGAGCTGGGAGAAGCACCTGGTGTGTGCATGGAGGCTCCTGGTTCAGAGCTTTCCTACCCACAATGTCTCTCATTTCAGCTAATGAAACTCACTTCAGCTGGAAGGGACAACACCTCCTCTTCCTCCCTGAGGGCTGGCCCGGCCCAGGCTCATCTCTGCTTTCTCCCCCAGCCAGATCCTTCCATGTATTCATGGAAACAAACTGACTTTCAGAGGGACTGCTCAGAGAGAAGTAAGGAGAATTTCATCCAGTAACTTTCTTTCTGAAAACACTTCTGAAGTTCTTCCTCAATTCTCTTTTAGATGCCTCCTGAGAAACCTGAGAAATAATTAATATTTCTTCCTTATTTTGCTACTGTAATGTGAATACTTAATCTATTCCTTAGTAACTGCTCTATGACAAGTGAATAAAGTGCTGCAGTGGGGCTCCAGAGAGAATTTACACATTTCCTTCCACCTGCACAGGGCTCTGGGGTGGCTCTCATCCCGTCTGCCATCACCACAGACAGATTTTCCACAGCTCTGCAGTCTCTGGGTGAGCACCAGAAGGAACCAAGGTGGTGGTGACAGCAGGAAATTCTGAGCCAGAAAAATCCCAGCCCCTTTTGAGAGCTTCCTGCCCTTGAGCTCTGCAGGCAGATCAGAGCAAAGGCCCCAGAGCTGCACAAGCACAACCCTCTCCAAAGGACTCCTGTCCACGAGGCCGTGTTGTCTGGGAGACTGCAGTGTTTGCCAGACCCAGGCTCCGAGACAATGCAGCCTGTGCTCGCCTCCAGATCCACCTGCCCTCCAACAATGCTCTGTGTTCAAAGTGAAGAGATTTGGATTTTTCTAAAAAAAACAGTGTGCTTCGCCTTGCTGCCAAATTTCAGTTTTAATTTTTAAAGATTTTCCTGTCTATGTCAATTAGAATTGTGACCATATCTTGGTTTCATTCTCCTTCCACTTTCTCTCTGGCCAAGAAAATCCACAGAAATTTGTTAACATTTCCTGTTTTCTTCTGTCTGCAGAGAGATTTTAGGCATTAAAACATGGAAATGAATAAATCAAGAGAAGGACAGAGAAAACACACAATTATACAATATTTTAGTTAACCTTTAGCCTTATTTCAGTGAAACAAATGAAGAAACTTCTCCAATCTCTGCAGATATTTGGAAAGGACAAGCAGGATAAGACTCAGGGGTGTTTTAGTGTTCCAGGCTTGGAATCTGATCAATGAGCTGCCTCTAGGAGTGTCCAAGGAGCCCCAAAGCACAGATCTGTGCTGGCTCTGAGGGGATGGCTGTGCCTGCTTGCCCTGCCCTGGGTTTCCAGGAGCGCTACTGCAGGAGCCAGCCTGAGGGAGGGAATTGCATCTTCCACCACTGCTACTCCTCCTCTCTCTTACCTCTCCTGTTTTGTCTTCAAGGAAGAGGGACAGACCTGTGACAGCAGCTCTCAAGCACTTTGACTCCCCCCTGGATGCTCCTTCTCTCACCCCACGCCGCTGAACACGGACCTGCCCCTCCAAAACTCAAATGTGGATGATGCTCCCTTCAGTGGAACTTCTCTTCCCACCTCCCTCCCTCTTTAACACTCTTCCTTTCAATCACCAGCACCTGCCCGAGCATTCAGAAAGTATCAGCACAATACAGCACAAAGCTGAAACTCAACATGGTGAGGAACTGGCAGCAGGTAGGATGCTTTTGCAAAGACAGGTTACAAACAAGCCAATCAGTCTCCAAACTGCTCTGCAGAGAAGCATTTCCTTTCTGACACCAGCAGGAATTTTCCCTGCCTACACTGTCATCCCTGAGGGTGAAGGAGACTCTTGGAAAAATGGAACAGAGTGTTCAAAACACCAGCAGATCACATGCAGTGCAACCATGCCTTCAGATCTACCAGAAGGTGACCAAGCCTGCACACTGGAAGCTAGGATCTATTTAAATATTGTCATTGTGGAGCGGATGTATCTTCATTTTGCCCAAAAGACACTTAAAACACGGCAAGCTTACACATCTATGTGTGGAATGGGCTCCAACCCCACTCCTCAGCGAGACTGAAGGAATTAGCACTGCTCTGAATCACACACCACGGATGGAGTCCCATTAGACTCCTGAGAGGCTGATTACAGAGCCACATTCATTAGGTCAGAAGAAAACACATTTTGTTTGAATTTAGGATTCTCTTCAACTGAGAAGCACTAAAAGAAAAAGAACAAACCAATTTATAAGTTTAAAAAGTGAAATAAAAGCCTGGAATCATCAGGGTTTTAATGATTGCTATCAAATTACAGTCTCATAGGAACAGATGTGCTAAGGGATTTACAGCAGCAGCACCTTCATGCCCCAGCACACACCATGGGGGGAGAGCAGGGGCTGAGGGGATCCCAGGGCAGGGAGTGGTGCTGCCCAGGGAATAAGGGAATAAGGAAGAGATGCTGGCAGAGCCTTGTGGGCTCAAGTCAACAGAAAGCAGTTCCAGGGAGGACAAAGCAGAATCCTGTCACACAGCCACGCCACCCTGGCCCGGGGGTTTAACCCCTGGCACAGGAGGAGAAGAAAAGGCACCATATCTCCTACCTTGAGCTATGGACTTGCACCTTCTCGCCCTTCCGTCACTGCAGGGTCCAAGGGAGAGCCCACACTGCCCAAGGGGCCGTGCAAACCACGTGCCCACCTCGCTCTAGCCAAAACAAACGCTCAGGATGCGCTCAAGCAGCAACTGGAAAACTCTGGAGCAGGAACGCCCAGGGAACGTGAACGTGTTTGAGTCAGGCAAACCCCGCTGCCTTCGTGTCCGCGACGTGCGGGGGGCAGCAGCAGGAGACGTTCCAGGCTGCAGGGCTGCCCCCCACACTGCTGCCAGCTCAGCCTGTGCAGATGGAGAGGAACCTCAGCAGGGTGTGATGGAGAGGAACCTCAGCAGGGTGTGATGGAGAGGAACCTCAGCAGGGTGTGATGGAGAGGAACCTCAGCAGGGTGTGATGGAGAACTGCCCGGGCTGCCCCAGCTCCCCGTGTGAGCACTAGGGTACAAACATCCTCCTGGGAATTAGCATTTACATTTTATTTGTGGCTTGCTGGCTTGGGGTTTTGTTCAGCCTGCTCTAGGCAACATATTTGTACTTCACTGGACACAGCCTTGCTAATAACCATTACTGTTCCTGGCAATTTTTAATGAGTTGATGCAAGGCAATTTCACTTCCTTCCCCTTCAGAAAGAATTTATTAAAAAGATCTGTATAGGAATAATAGACTCATAATCAGAGAAGCCACATGCCATGATCAGAATTAAAGGAGCCATCTGTTTCTTTACAGTCATGCACATCTCAAACAAAAAGTACACACATGACATATGTCATTACTTCCACTTTCCTCAGAGAAAATATTTGTCATGATTGCCTCCCACAGGAGCCCTGCAGTGCTGGAGGAACCCCTCCCACTACAGCTCTCCAAGCAGTGGATTCAGGTTTTATCTCTGCCTCAGCCAACCCAGCAGAGCTTTTCATGCCCTGTGAATCCTTTGCAAACTTATTTTCCACAAGACCTGCAGCTGGGGCTGGGCTTGCTCTGCCCACCACGGCCAGGAGCTGCCCTGACGAGCTCCACACACGCTCTGCTGTTCTTGCCATTAAAGACTCAATTCAGGAAATGACACCATCCCCTGGATGATACGTGTTCGTGTCAGTATGTTGCAATATGCAATTTCTCCTCCCTTTAAACTAATTTCAGAATGCAGTGATGGAAATGCAGCAGGCACAGACAGACAGACAGACAGACAGACAGACAGACAGACTCCTCACCATCAGCTTCCTGCAGCCACAGAAGGGCTGGGAGTGCTCCCTGCTCTGGCAGGACCTGAGCCCGCAGCCCCTGCTCCTCAGCCCACACTCCCGGCCAGCGGCGCCAGAAGCTGCGGGTGACACTGCAGGTGGCACTGGAGGTGGCACTAGAGGTGGCACTCCAGGTGGCACTAGAGGTGGCACTGGAGGTGGCCCTAGAGGTGGCACTGGAGGTGGCCCTAGAGGTGGCACTGGAGGTGGCCCTAGAGGTGGCACTGGAGGTGGCCCTAGAGGTGGCACTGGAGGTGGCCCTAGAGGTGGCACTGCAGGTGGCACTGCAGGTGGCACAGGAGGTGACACTGCGGGTGGCACTAGAGGTGGCACACCTGCACCACCAGCCCACGCCCCTGCTCGAGCCGCCCGAGCAGAGCTGGCAGCGCAGCGGGGTCCATGGAGCGCTCGCCATCGCCTGCGCTCACATCCGCGCCCCGGGGGCTCTGCTGGAGCCAAGGCCGCCTCCTCCGGGGCAGCTCTGGGGAGGAGCAGCTCGGCTCTGCTGCTGGGAGCGCCGGCACAGCACCGGCACCTCCGTGCAGGCTCCCGCACACCTGCCCGGGCTCCCTGCACACCTGCCCGGCCTCCCTGCACACCTGCCCGGCCTCCCTGCACACCTGCCCGGCCTCCCTTCGCACCTGCCCGGGCTCCCTGCACACCTGCCCGGGCTCCCTTCGCCCCTGCCCGGCCTCCCTGCACACCTGCCCGGGCTCCCTGCACACCTGCCCGGCCTCCCTGCACACCTGCCCGGCCTCCCTGCACACCTGCCCGGGCTCCCTGCACACCTGCCCGGGCTCCCTTCGCACCTGCCCGGGCTCCCTGCACACCTGCCCGGGCTCCCTTCGCACCTGCCCGGGCTGCAGCCACCTCTGCCCAGGGCCTGCACTGCTCCCAGAAGCTGCAGGGTGTGTTCAAGCAGCACCCAACAAAGGGAAAGCAGGATGTGTAGGAAAGCTGCAATCACCAGTACTGCTCTAATCCCAGCAATATGCAAAGCCCTGGGCTCTGGCTGTGCAGGCACAGAGCTCCTCTGCTCCCCTGAGCAGCTCCTGCCCTGTCAGAGCTGGGCTGGAGCGCTGGCACTGCCCTGGCCAGGGCCAGCAGGAGATGCCACCCTGGCACTGAGACACTCTGCCCAACACAGCAGCCCTAACCCACAGAGAACTCACCAATGAGAAATGTTCTCCAAAACACCTCTCCTGAATCCTTGTACAATCCCTCCATCTAACACATCTCCTCCTCTCCCCGCCTTGCCTCAGTTCAAGCACTGAAGAAAGAGTTCAAGGCTACCTGCTGTGCCACTGAGACATAGTGAAAGGATTTCTGCAGAAAAATCAAAGAGAAGCTTAATTTAAGTTTGTCTGACCTGGGCTGTTACCCTTGCTTTCAGTTATGGAAAACCTTTAAATAGGAACAGGAAAAAAAAAAAGAAAAGTGAAAGTTGTCTCTGGGTTTTCAGCTTTTCTCTCTGCAGGCCTGAACGTTTTTGCTGTAAGCTGCTCCTCAGGGGCCAGGAGAAAAGCTCTGAAGTTAAAACACTGTCAGCTCTGCAGGGGATGTTTCCTTCACCCCTCTGCTCTCCCCTGCATCCTCATTCCTGTGCACAGACACGTATTTCATTATTGGCAATGCTCTGTGACCCTGAGATGTTCTGTAAATTCTCCGTGTCAGTTCAGTGCAAAACACTGTCTCACCCATGTATATTCTGTTCCTGTGACATCTTGCATTATTATGCAGGATTGCCCACCCATGGCACTCATTCCTCTGCTTTGATCATCTGTGGAATGCACAATGATGGAAGATGTTACGATGAAAAAAATAAAACAAAGCACTTTATGTCCTTAATTCAAACACTGTATTAACACTGCACATTTTTAAGTCCTGTAAATACACACACACATACACATAATATAGAGTGCATCTGTTTTTTATATAGCCTTCTGAACACAAACCTGTAATGGAAGATTTGCACTGGGGCTATGATCAATACCAGATTTGTGTTTCAGAGGCACGAAGTCAGGACATACCTCACAATTCCCACCCTCTTCCACTCCACAAACACATTCCTAAATAGTCACATACACTGACACCTTATTTAAAAAACAACTGAGTTAAGCCTCTGTCGAAGAAGAGGGCAAGGTGTAATCAAGATTAATCGGTATTTCAGCTGTCCCTCTGCACTTTTCACATCATTCTGCCTTCCAACAGCTCCACTCTGCTGCAGGGCACGCAGACAAAAGCACCCGCCCTGCAGAGGCGGGGGTGACACGGCTGTGGTGACAGCTGGGGGTGCTGAGTGCTGTCCCCTGCCTGTGTCACCTGGCAGTGCAGCCCTCACCTGCCTGTGTCACCTGGCAGTGCAGCTGTCACCTGCCTGTGTCACCTGGCAGTGCAGCTGTCACCTGCCTGTGTCACCTGGCAGTGCAGCTGTCACCTGCCTGTGTCACCTGGCAGTGCAGCTGTCACCTGCCTGTGTCACCTGGCAGTGCAGCTGTCACCTGCCTGTGTCACCTGGCAGTGCAGCTGTCACCTGCCTGTGTCACCTGGCAGTGCAGCTGTCACCTGCCTGTGTCACCTGGCAGTGCAGCTGTCACCTGCCTGTGTCACCTGGCAGTGCAGCTGTCACCTGCCTGTGTCACCTGGCAGTGCAGCTGTCACCTGCCTGTGTCACCTGGCAGTGCAGCTGTCACCTGCCTGTGTCACCTGGCAGTGCAGCTGTCACCTGCCTGTGTCACCTGGCAGTGCAGCTGTCACCTGCCTGTGTCACCTGGCAGTGCAGCTGTCACCTGCCTGTGTCACCTGGCAGTGCAGCTGTCACCTGCCTGTGTCACCTGGCAGTGCAGCTGTCACCTGCCTGTGTCACCTGGCAGTGCAGCTGTCACCTGCCTGTGTCACCTGGCAGTGCAGCTGTCACCTGCCTGTGTCACCTGGCAGTGCTGCTCCGGGGGCACACAGGAACCCCTCAGCACCCCCAGCCACCTGCAGGCTCCTGCTGGTGATGGATTCTGCTCTGATGTTCTCCCTGACAGAGCAGTTTCAGCAGCCAGCAGCCACCCTCACCTCGAGCTAACGAATGCTCTGTGCTCCATCTTTTTATTAGAGCTCTTTAGCAATAGTAGAGGCTATTTTGAGACTTGGAAGGAAGAAAGCAACGATTCAGTCATCGAGAGGAGTGTCAGTAAACTGAGATCAGCCAAGGAAAGCAGCAGTATTTCTGCAAAGCTTCTGGAGCCTTCCCCTGCTCCTTGCCTAGCGAAGCCTGGCCCAGACGAGGCACAAGCGCTCACACAGGAGTGACTGTCACTTGCTGCTCACACAGGAGTGACTGTCACTTGCTGCTCACACAGGGTTTGAAGTTCTCTCTTAATGCTCTCTCTACAGAGGGAAGAACCCATCCAGCAAGCAGTTTTTCATCCTACACCTGAAGCACCTATGGCACAGAAGCCAACCAGCCTGGAGCTGCCCCTGAGGGGGCAGGGAGCACCTGGAGCTCTGTGCCTGCACAGACCATCCCTCCTTACCTGGCGGCAGAACAAACCCCAGGGCTGCAGCTCGTGGGAAATGTGCCCAAGGAAAAGTTGACACCTGGAGGGTGCATGGGAGCTGCCTGTGGGGAGAAGCTCTGCTCTGCTCTGCTCTGCACCCTGGGCTCCTTCCAGCTGGAGGGAAACACTTTAGCACGGGCATCTGCTCACTCAAACACGGCAAACCATCCACCATTTTCATCAAATAAAAAGCATTCTGAGTGGAGAGTCCTTCAGGCTAACCAACACGCTGCAAAGTTTCTTTTGGCTAATTAAAAAAGTTCTTTATAAATGTTTCTCTCTTTGCACGTCTAATTTGGTTTCAGGTCTTAAAGCAGTATTTCCAAACAAACAACAACAACAACAACAAAAGGGCAGCTAGAAGATGCACAACAAGTTTTGGCAAAACAAAAACTTTTGTGCAAAGTTGACCTGATTCTGGAAGAAGCACAGTGTGACCACAGCATGGCATAATTGCATGAATTTGTTACCACAGTCATTGCAGCGACATCTGCTTCTCCCTCTGCCTCGCTGATCTGCACATTTCCTAAAGCAGGCGGCTTCAGGTGCTGCTCACTTGGGAAGGTCACCCTGGCTGTGACACACACCCCACCTTTGCTATCCTAGGCTTAGGTCTGACACTGCAGGAATTTATTGCTACACAGAGAGAACCGTATTCCAAAAAGTGTCAATAACAAAGCTGAAACACTTCTGAAATGGGACTGAAAGAGGAACTTGAAAACAAGTATTAGAAGGAGGGTTGATTTTCTGTCCTAACTCTCCAAGGTTTTCCACTGGAGTTCTTTTTCACTGTGATTTATCATTTTGATTTTGCTGGTTTTTTTCCCATCTCATTTTCATGCATCACTGTATCACATTCAGGAACAAAGTTGGATTGCACTGCTCCTACTGGAAAGGAGTTTCAGGGTGTTCTGTTCAGAAATCTCTGCACTACACTGAGAATACAGAAGTCAGCAGAGCATCATTAGCAGAAGTGTTATTATTGCTTTCTCATTAATTTGGTCTTAGAATTATCCTGCAGTAGTCTAACCTTATCAATCAGTCTGCACAAAAAACAACTGACTTGGGCCAATGCAACAATAAAGGGTAAAAGAAATTGCATTAAATAGGTGTTATCACAATGAAAGACACAATGGCAAAATCCTCCCCTCTGACCTATCTGTGATGAAGGCACAGGGTGTACCTGTACTGCAATTTCTGAACTGGGGATATAAATGGCACTGCCAGTGACTTTCATGGATCTTCCCCGTGCAAATAAAACCCAGAAAACCAAAAGGGCAAGGACAGGTCTGTAAAGGAAGAGAAAATTTTCACCGCAGCTTGAAGAGCAATGCAGTGCTAGGACACAAATAAAATAATGAATGAAGCTACGTGGCTCAGGGCTGGGATAAAAACCAGAACTGCCAGGCAGATAATCCCAGATCACATCCAGAGACCACCAGGCTGCAGAGGAGGGGCTGGATCCCAGCAGGGCTCTGGGGCTGAGCCCAGCCCTGGGCCCCTGCTCCCACCCTGGGAAAGCAGCAGAGCCCCTGCACCTCACAGCCCCTCCAGACCTGCCCCTCCTGCATGCAGCAGCAGGAAATGATCCCCATTCCAGCGTGGAACCAAACACTGTGAACTGCTTCTGAACAGACACAACATGGAAATTGCAATTACAGGCACTCCAGCTGCTGAGACAGAATGTGAGCAGCAGCCATGGACTCTAAATTGCACTTGAACAGCACTTTCCAAATCTCAAAAATTCCCCAAGAAGACTGATAAACATAGACAATCCTGCTGTGAGACTGAAGTATGTTTTCCTAAAAATATCTTTTTGTTTTCATTTTTATTGCCTTTTCTAGATTTTTTTTTACACTCCATGCATTCATTGGAATAATACAAGGTATAAATTTGGTATGTGCCTGCCACAGCAATTACAGTGCTGAGACCCACAATAAATCTTTCATGCAAATGCATTCATTGCAATACCTGAAAGTATCATTATCATAAGATGTGTATTAAGTGAAAAATGTCATATGGGACAGTCAGAAAACCCAGAATGGTTTGGGCTGGAAGGGACCTTTAAAGATCATCTGGAGCAACCCTCCCAAGTCCTAAAGCTGTTCCAGTCTGGAAATCTGGCAGGAGGAAGGCGGAGAGGAGAATTTCCATTTTCAATAAGAATTGACAGTGATTACATTGTTTGGAATGATTTTCCCACTTATATCAAAACACCACCCACAGCTCCCACTCCCAAACTCTCCCCATTGCTGAAACACAGTTTACAAAACAGGTAAAAGCAGGTTTCTTCTCTTTTGCAAGGGCCTCACTCCTGCTGTTCTGTTGAGATTTTCCTTTCCTCCCCTCCTACAGATGGCCATAAAAAGAACAAGATATATTTTATCATTAGATACAAACCCAAGTCTCACACATTTATTGGTTTCTTTTAAGAACCATTAGGTAAAACTTAAAGAACAGGAAATAAGCCCCAGTGAAAGTTCCATCAAAGCGAACTCACACTTCAGCCAGTTAATTAAATAATTCATGGCAACCTGAGGGCTTTCATCCTGTCATAACAGTCCATAAGGAGTGATAGTTATAAAATATTAGTTCTGAACTGCTCTTATTAATATGAACCTGAACCAAACCACAAAGCTCAAACTTAGCTTAACTGGCATTAAAAAAAAGCGTGTGCACCTTTAAACTGCACAGGCACCGATCTCTGTGTTCAATACTTTCTTTTTCTTAGGGACATTTAAAGCACGAGGTACCAGGAGCCCTCCCAGTGAGCAGAGCAGGCTCTCACTGCAGAGCAGTGGAACCTGCCTGCTCCTCACATGCTTCACTGAGAAAGTGCCAGGGGTAATGAGGACCCATTGCACAACCCCAACTCTCCCAGAAAGAGCTGCACTGAAAGGGATCTATTTTTGGAGGGATGCTAAAGGTCAGCTAGCCAAGGCTTTAGTCATGCAATGTCATCCCCACGTCGAGCCTGGAGATGCTTTTGAATAAGGCATTTTCTATACAGTAAATGGCAGAGGTTTTTTTCCAAGACATTACTGATTTACAAGTTCACCTTCAGCAAACAGTGCCAAAAGTGCTCTCAGGAAAAAGAAATGGCACAATTACAGCTTGAGCAAGAGATAGAAAATATCTGTAAAAATATAATGAGAGCTTCTGGAATGCTGCTATGATCCCACTCCCATGAGACCACAAAGAATCAGAGGATCATATTTTTAGGAGAATATGCAACATTTCAAGTTCCTGAAGAGCCACTGAAATGTAATGTGGTCTATGGGAGGCCACAGAACCCAAGCAGAAAACCACCTGCTGTGTGCAGGCAATGCTGAAGCATCCCTGCACACATGTACCTACAAATCACCCTCCTTGACAAGGGGGGAAACCCAAAAATGCCTCAGGTGCCTGGGCACCACTTGTCTGCTCTGCCTGTCCAGCCTGATCTCCTGCAGCTGGGCACAAGCTGCTCCTCCCCACGTTCTGCACAGAGGACTGTGTGTAGAAGGCATTATTTAACTCATCTGCACTTGCCAACAAAAGTTTCTTCCCTTCTGTAAGGTCCCACTTCAGCTCCTCTGCCTGAGGTCTCACCTGTGATGTCTGAGTGGAAATTAAGCCACTCTTTGACTCCCAAAATGGGATGGCTTGGCAGCTCACAGAGTGATAAAAAAGAACCCTCTCCCTCCTCCTCTTCACCATGTAGGTGTGAACCCTCTCTGCCACACAAAATACAACAAATTTCCACTGTCACTGCTGCCCAGATCTGTCTGTGGCTGCTCAGGGACTGGAATGAGAGGAACAGCACAGGAGGGCACTCCTGCCACACAGGTGTGAACTCACAGGGGAAATAACTCCTGGTGGTGTGAGCAGTGTGAGTCAGGGCACTCCTGCCACACAGGTGTGAACTCACAGGGGAAATAACTCCTGGTGGTGTGAGCAGTGTGAGTCAGGGCACTCCTGCCACACAGGTGTGAACTCACAGGGGAAATAACTCCTGGTGGTGTGAGCAGTGTGAGTCAGGGCACTCCTGCCACACAGGTGTGAACTCACAGGGGAAATAACTCCTGGTGGTGTGAGCAGTGTGAGTCAGGGCACTCCTGCAGATGCTGGCACACAAGTGGTACGAAGGAACGGCAGGAAGGAATTCATGCTTCTGTTTGCAAACTAAACTTGTACAGCAAACCTGAAGAGAATCAGGACATCATGAATTTTGACAGCTTCGTCAAAAGGAAGAAAAGAACAGCAGAAAAAAAATTGGAAGAAAGAGCACAAGAAGGAAAGACTGACCCTGCTGGCCCAGGAGCCTTCCCAACTGGAACACCACTGGCACTGCTGGCACCAGACAGAGCAGGGCCCAGCTAATTCTTGTTGCTTTCAGAGTCCGTGCACCTGGCAGGAGAAAACTGTAGTCCTTGAGGATGCTAGATGTGCCTCCGAATGGCAGGAGAAAGGAGGCAGCCTAATCTGGCCTGTGCAGAGCAGGAAGACAAACACCACAGGCAGCAGATCCACAGCACCTTCTGCCTTCTGCTCTGCCTTCAAAGACTTTCTCTGCCCAATAAGAAAATCCCCACTCCACTTAGGAACTGCTCTCACAAATTGTTCAAGCTCTATAATGCAGAAAGCAGGGCCAATGAACTGCAGTGAGTCTTAAACTTTCAGTTTTTAAAAAGAAAAAGAAAAGCAGTGCTTTGCCTCTGCTCTCTTCTTAGCAAGACAGGGGAAGGGAAAAAACTGAAGCCGTGTCTTGTACAGCATTTTATGCTTCACTGTTATTTTTATTGTTTGTTATTGCCTCGAGCTGAGTTTACACGAGGTGAAGTGGAGGAACAAGGTGCTGTTTTTATTTTTTCTCTCCTACACTCCTGTAAGTTACAGTCACTAATGCTGCACAACTTTTGTCCTCATTATTTTCAAGATGGACTTTCCTGCTTCTCTATCACACTATGTTCTGTTTCATCAGAAGCTGAGCAGCAATTTCCTTCACAGCTCAGATCACAGGCATAAAAACATTCCCCACTCTCAGGATGATTTACAAAAGGCACTGGTCCTCTGCATCCTCCATACAGACCCTGGCCTCCTTGTCTCCTCTTTTATGACAGGTAGCAAATGAAGTAATGAAGTAGAAATGAAGTAATAAAATAAAGATAAATCATTCATCTTGGGAAGGTCTGCATCAGACCAATTAAAATAATGCCTTAGACACACTGCCATAACATATCGTACCTGTGGGAAGAGGATACTAGCATGAGCAAGCCCTGCAATTACTGTTTTCTCCAATTATATCCTCGGAGATTTCTAGCTCCAGCATAATAAAAGATGAACAAATTAAAATGCATATAATAAAGAACTAATCTTTCTATTTTTTCCAGTAAGCTATCAAGGGCAGTAATAGTGACAGATCCCTGCCTGGACAGAAAGCTTTCCTATGTCAAGACCAACAGCAGCTACAGCCAGAAGCACTGAGGGTGAGGGTGAGGATGAGGAGGGTTTGCAGCCCTGAGGATGCTGCTGCAGCCCCCATGAGCCCAGCAGCTCCCCTGGCAGGCAAGCACTGGCCTGGGGCAGGGAAAAGGCCGGATCCTGCCCTGCCACGGGCACCAGGGCTGCACAGCTCCTGCCCAGCCCTGTGCCACGGGGCCAGGAGCTCTCCCTCCCCACCTGGCAGGGCAGAGCCCCTGGGCACAGCACCACTGGCACCAGGGCTCAGCATCACACACAGCATCACACACAGAATCACACACAACCTCTGCACCATGGAGAGCCCCAGGGCATGGAACTGCCAGGGTGAAACCCCTGCCCTGCTCTGCCCTGTTCTCTGCAGCCTTTCCCCAGGACGTGACCCCACTGCAGCCTTTCCCCTGGAGATAATCCCACTATGGGACCATTCTCTGCAGCCTTTCCCCTGGAGGTGAGCCCAGCACAGGCACCTCCCTGCCAGGGAGGTTCTGGAGCACCAGGAGCCCTCTGCCAGTGCTGCCTGGGATCACCTCGGGGAGCACAGCTGCACACAGCTGTGGCACAGACTGGGGCACCTCAGGCCAGCAGAACCCAGCAGGTTCCATTCAGCCCTGCACTCACAGTGCCCTGCCAGCCCTGGAAATGCTCTGGCTGCAGCCCAGAGCCTCCCCAGCCACAGGGACATGGGGACCTGCTGCCACATCTGCCTCCAGGCAGTCATTGCCATGCTCCCTGCTCTGTGACCCTCCCACGGGTCTAAAACTCAATCAAAACCTGGTTTAGAATTTTATTCTCTTGTCTAGAGTCCTAGTTTAAAAATAGCACCCTTTCCTCCTCATCTGTTGATTTTCAAATGATTTTACAGCACTGGTATCTAATTAGGGTATATCACTGCCTGTTACAATTACATGTCATTTACTGATTGCATGACCCTTGGAAACCCTTTTCATACTCCAAAGAAAATCTCCACCAATACTACACTCAAGATTTCAGAGATCTAGCAGAAAGACTGAAGAAAATAGGTTTGGGGTTTTTTTAGCTTATCACTTCTGACCACTTCAAAGGTTTACAACAAAATTCAGTGTCAAAAACAGTGAACATGGGTTGAACATTGGTGAGACTGCAAAGCACAGAAAATGCAGCGTGACAGAGTTAACTGAAGCATGATCACACAGGCTATCAGACAAATCTGGATCACTTGAACGGACTGGCACGGCTTAAAGGGGTTTTTCTTTCATTTATAATTAACCACTCAGCTGTCACATCCCGCATCCACGCACTCTGGCAGGGAATGTTTACACTCAGATCTCTCTGGAACACACAGAGCCTGTGAGCCAGAAGGGCTGAGAAGGGAAGTTCTGTGTGTGCACCAGAGGGATGCTCAGCTCTGCACCAGAGCGAGAATTATCCACCACAAACCGAGGCTGCAGCTCCATGTGCTCCCCTGCTGCCTCCACCTGGCTACAGAATTTTGGGGTTTGGAGCAGCTTTTGGCCTGTGCACTCTGACCTCTGTTATGGGGTACAAAGATAAACCTCTGCTAGGAAGAGGTTCTTGGACAAAAGTCAGTAAGGGTCCTAGGAAGCAGCAGATGTTGCAGGGAGTAGTCTGTGTGATTTGAGGAAGCTTTCCCAGAAAGTTCTCAAGGATGAAAAGCTTCTCATGCTGACTGCAATGCTCAAAATGGAAACTGCATTAGGAAAACTAAAACAAAGAAGTGTGGAACTCCAGTTTAAACAAGGAACCAAACCAGTTTAAGCAAATTAAATATTGCCCATCCTACTGTAAAAATATCTGCTTCTGCCAGTAAACCTGCTCAGAGAGATTTCAGGGGATGGCAGCGGGGCTCTGCAGTGCCAGGGCTGTGCCCCTGTCCCTGCAGCCCTGGCAGAGGAGGGGCACAGGAGCACAGCCCCAGCGCAGCCCCAGCGCAGCCCCAGCGCAGCCCCAGCGCAGCCCCCGGGCTCCCAGCATCTGCCAGGCCCTGCTGATCCTGCTCCCGGTGCCAGCACCAACACAGCACCCAGCCACTGATGGCTGTAATAAATAGATTTGAAGAAAGGCTTTCTTTACTGACAACCTGCTTCATTTTTGCCAGCAGGCATGAATGGAAACAGAACCGTGGTACCCTAGCCTGGCTTCAAAGGACACGAACATTCAATTTTCTGCAGCTTTTGCTTTGCTGTCCATTGTACTGCAAACACACCCCAGGCCCCAGAACCTCTTTCATCACTAATTTCACTTTCCAGTTTTAAAGGTGACAGCTGAGAGAGGATGAGGTGCATTTCCAGCCAGGAAAATGCACTGGCAGGACTCTGCAGGGCGTGGGGACACATGGGGCTGCTCCTGGGATGGGCTGGGCTGGGCTGGGAAATTTCAGTTCAGGTCCAACAAAAACACCATTTAATTTTGACCCTATTAAAAAAAACCAAACCAAAACATTAAAAACAACCCCAAAAGCCTGCAGGGTTGTTTTGTTTGCTTTAAGCAGAGGTGAAATGCAAAGGAGGTCACACTCATCTCTCCCTCATTTAAATTTCAGTTCCACTGTTAGTTCCATCTACTGTCCCATACATCCCAGGGTGCACACAAAGGCAGGCCCTGCTCACAGGGAGCTGAAGGCTCTGTTCCACAGTAATCAGCCAGAATAATCAATTATTGATTACTGAGTGTCCCAGGCATGGGCAGCGGGTGAGAAGCTCAGGAGCCAGAGCAGGCCAGTGCTTCTCACCCAGCCTGGAGGTTCAGCTCCTGCCCCACACCATTGTACACTGAATATAGAACATTTCTTCCCAGGTTTTCAAATTTCCAGTGAGCAACTGAATGCTGACAAAGAAACTCCCTGTGCACTTCCCTTCTAACACAGAACCTTTCAAGATACGTTTTCCTTAATCTAAAGCTCGCCTCTGCCAAGGAGTAACTACACTAAAATCACAGCTCCCGAGTCTGAATGAATTCTTGATTGAGTTGTACAAGATTGCTTTGCTCTCAACTTCCTACATCTAACCTCAGGAAATTCCCACACCAGCTTAACAATAAATTGAGTTCTTTGTCACACGTAATGAAAGAACAGCCACAGTTAATTGCTGCCTTCTCGGCCCACAGCCAATGTACAGCAAAGAGAAATCTGGGGGCATCAGCACTTAGGCTGATTCTCACACAGCTGCCACCACTTCATGTTCAAGCAGGAGCAGCTCAGAGGTTTGTTAAAAAGTGATCACCTCGACTGAAGGCAGCGTTTCACTGAACATCTCCAGAGAACCCTGCCCCACTAGGAGCTTTAGGAGCTGCAACAGGAGCAAAAAACACACTCAGGCAAACTCAAGACAATTTGGAAGCTGCCTGTGGAGTGGCAGCATCAGCCACAAAGTGCCAGGACTCGGGCAGGGCAGGATGCTGAAATCCAAAAGCTGCAGGGTCCCGAGGGCAAAGCCCCTGTTCCTGCCAGCACACGGGGCCTGGGAGAGGCACACACCTGTGAGCTTAACACAGAACTCTGGGCACACAACAAAACCAAGCTGGCACCACGTCCCACAGGCAGAGCCTCAGCAGCAAGAACAAAACAAGGTTTGGAAAAAACCTGCAGTTGGAAGTAGCACTTTAAATAAACAAGCAGCAAAGTATGTGGAAAGCTCTAATCCATTTGCTTGTTTGAAATATTACTCACTGCATGGCTCATCTCAAAGCATTTCAAACTCATTTGAGGAGTTCATCCTCCTCAAATGACTCCCAGATAAAATTAGTCAGGTGATTTGCAGGATAGATTAATTAGAGAGGATTTAGCTAAGGCAACATAAAAACCATCCAGTTTTATCATTCAGTGAGAATGCAAGAAAGCAAGCCTGCAAGCTATTATCACTGTATATAAATTAGGTTTTATTAATGAATTAATTAACTACATAGAAAATGCTAGATAAGAGTTAAAATAATGGCATTTCTCCCTGAAAAAGAAAGAGTAGATCTCAGAAAAAAGAGATACAAATACAGTAAGTCTTTACTGTTTGCTTGGTTCTTTTCTAGTGCCTGTAACAGGCTGCATTTTCACCTCAACATTCCTGAAAAGCCCTGAGATGCTCAGTTTTCTCTTCCAGCTCACAGCTTTTTCCCCGTTTACATAAAAACATCCTCGGCTTGCCTCTGTTAAATCCCAGGCAATGTGAACAACTCAAATTTTTCCCAGTGAACACTGATTTTCCTAAGGATTAACTCCAAAGTGCTCAAAATCCAAACTACCCTGATTGTGCTATGTGCAGACTGAAAAACCTGGGATTCTTCAGGCAGGGGGAAACAGAAATGGGCACCTTTGACTTGGAACTGGGCCCCCTCAGCCCCCCAGCTGTCCTGAGGCTCCAGCTTTGCATGAGACCTTCAGAGCAGCGTCCTGCAAGGCTGGCAGATGTTTATTTACCTCCAGGCTAAGTGTCCTGGATGTCCCAGCTCTGGGACAACATCTGCAAGCTGCACCAAAATGCACCAGCCCCAGCAGAGCTCCCTGCGAGGGGGTCAGGCTGAAACCTGCCTGTGCACATGACCTCAGAACGCTCTGTGGAACTGCCCAGCGTGCAGAAGGAAAAACTGCCTGGGTTTTATTTCACAGCAACAAATGCTAGAGAGGCATCCAGTGAGATCCAGGCAGCTCACAGCCTGTGCCTGGCAGCATTTGAAAGGGGAATTCCACGTGCAGTGCTGTTCCTGGGGTTCCCCCCAAGCCCCCTCAGTGCCACCCCTGTCTCAGAGGAGCTGTGAGAGCTCCCAGAGCTGCAGGAGGGACGTGCAGCCCAGCCAGCTGGAAACCCACACAGGTGAGGTCCTACTGCATTTACTCAACTGAAACTGCTCTGGGATCCACTGATCCCAACAGGCTGGGCTGGACAGTGATCCTAACAGCATGGGCTGGACACTGATCCTAACAGCATGGGCTGGACACTGATCCTAACAGCATGGGCTGGACACTGATCCTAACAGCATGGGCTGGACACTGATCCCAACAGGCTGGGCTGGACACTGATCCCAACAGGCTGGGCTGGACACTGATCCCAACAGGCTGGGCTAGACACTGATCCCAACAGGCTGGGCTGGACACTGATCCCAACAGGCTGGGCTGGACACTGATCCTAACAGCATGGGCTGGACACTGATCCTAACAGCATGGGCTGGACACTGATCCCAACAGCATGGGCTGGACACTGATCCTAACAGCATGGGCTGGACACTGATCCCAACAGGCTGGGCTGGACACTGATCCCAACAGGCTGGGCTGGACACTGATCCTAACAGCATGGGCTGGACACTGATCCCAACAGCAGAACTCACTCCTGCATGGAGAAAAGGCAGGGAGAAACTCACACTCACACTCACCTGTACCTGTCCTGCCTGGCACACTCACACTCACACTCACACACACCTGTACCTGTCCTGCCTGGCACACTCCCCTCACCTGCCCTGAACAGGACCCGGTGGGTGCCCAGGTGGGTGCCAGGCTCCCTGAGCTGCTGGAGGGGCAGATTTCCAGCTCTGCCTGGCACTGCTGTGCTTCCCTGAGTAACAGCTGAGCTGACTCCAGCCCAGCAGCTGGATTCTTTCCAGGGATGCAGGAGAAAGGCACTGAAATTCCCTCAGGCTGAAAAGGGAAATCAGCTCAAATCCACAATCCGAGGTTTGTCAGCTCATCCAGGAACTACAGGGAAAAAGTGCTAAGTCCCAGATGTATTCTTGTTTCATGAATCATGATTCTCTAGCAATTAACTCATTTCAAGAAGATAAAGATGCTTCAAAGGTTTTTTATTTTTATTTTTGGTTCGAGTTAAAAATATATATTCTTGTCAGTAAGACATTCTGACAAATTTTCTTTTGGTTTCAGAGCATATCTATTTTGTTTTTATGTGCTATTTTAGATCAAGAACAGAGCCAAAAACATAAATGCAATTATGTATTCAGCTCTATGCTAAAGTTTCATTTAAAGTCAAAACGGAAAGCATTAACAGCCAATGATAGGGTAGAGCAGTGAAGTGGCAGATTAAAAGATCCAGGAATTCTGCTTACTAGGCACATCCCTGTGTTTTCTTATTGTCTTTGCAGCCCTTCCTAAAATTCTCATTACTGGCAAGAAAGTCCTCCTGAGCACAAGCCCATTTTTGGCTGCTGTCCTGCATTTCCAGGAAGACAAAGGCACCAGCTTGGTTTTACTGCCCGTGGAGAAGCCCAAGAAGGGAAGTAGAGGCCAGCAGCACTGGCCAGGCTGCCCAAAGCCACTGAGAGCAGTAGCGCTGGAAGGGACAGCCACAGCCAGGGGCCACCCTGCAGAGCAGCTGTGAAAATGTGACCCCTCAGACAAGATGGACTCACTGGTTTTAACAATGCAATCCTGCTGCCTTTCCTCCATCTGGATTTCCTCAGAGCAGGAACAAAATGCAACGCCCAGGTTCAGTTCTACCCCAACACAAAGTTATTTCCCATGGAAATCAGTTAAGGTTGTAAGGCTTCCTTTCAAACACAGCAGAAAAAAGGTGTTTTTCCTTAAACTTACAGCCAGTGGCATTCCCATACCCTGGGAGTCTGTGGAGAAGCCCAAACTCCAACAGCTGTACAGGAAAAAGTTCTCATGGCACTGCGAACGTGCAAGGAAAGCAAGCAGGGTGTGAACCAACAGAACATCTTCAGCAAAATGACCCCATTTCTGCTGGTTTATGTCTGAAGCAGGCTTTCCATAGCTCTACCAAAATAAATGTTCCAGCCTTGAACAAAACAAAAAACTTCACACATCCCTTGATGCCCTCACCAAGAGCACTGACATAAAATCTCTCTTAATCTGTGAAATTGCTGCTCGTGAAGGTTTCGTTAATTTTGGTTAGTCAGTTGCTTGTAAAAATGTAAAAGCTTGTGGCAGACTTTCTGCACATTCAGCAATCACACTTGCTCTGCACCTGGTGGTTTCCCACCTTCTCTCAGAGAGCAGCTCTGGTTTTATGAGAGCACAGCATGTGGTGTGTAATTACTTCCCAGAAGTCAGCTACAGCAGTTGGTCTCTTTTACAGTCCAATAACTTTCAATGCTAAAATCACTTTAAAGAAACACTTTAAATGAAATTAAAGATCCAAATTGAGCTTCCATTACTTGAATTCTTTTTAATTGCTATGGATGCTGAAAAGGAACCTGTGCTCCTTTCATTGTGGCATCTCAGGCTGGAAGCAGCCCCAAAAGCAGAGCACTTCATTACCTCATACCCCTGTGGCACTGAAGCCACAATCCCACTTGCATTGAAGACAACCAGGAACTTGATTTTAGTCGCAATTCAGGATCGAAGCCGCCTCTGCAGCACTGGGGAGCTCACCGGGACTGTGCAGAGGCAGAGCTCGTGCACGAGGGCTGGCATGAAGGGCTCTGCTGGACAGAGCAGTGACAGCTCTGGGGTATTTCACAAGCAGGGCTCAGAATGCACATCTGTGAGAGGATCCCACAAACCCCTAATGCTCCCAGGAGAGATTTCTTCCAGTCACTGGGAGAGCTGGTAGAGCACTCCAGCATTGCTGGCTGCAATGGTCCAGCACAGCCCCAGCAGCTCTTTACACACACACCCTTCAAGATGCCTCATTTCTTTCCCTCCCCTTAACCCCTGAGTCACTCACATGAGCACACCTCTACCCTCTCCTCGCTTGTCAAATAGAAAACATAAATGATAAAGCTAAGGCACTCACTCTGGAAGCTCCATAATGCGTTGGTGCAACTCAGTCCACCATTAATGCTCCAGAGCTACATCAGCTGCTCCATTTATCCACGTTATCTCACCAATGCTTCAGTGTCCCACTCCCCTGTCCTCCATCCTCCCTCCTCTCACCCACTGTAATCCCACTGTTCTTTCCTCCCTTTACAGGCAGCTGTTTCCTGCACCCATGTAAAACATGCCAGCCCCACACTCTCACCACTCCAGTAAAACAAACCCCTTCTTTGCCTCTGGTAGGCTGGAAAAGTGGAACACAAAAACTGCAGCCAGCCACAGCAAATGGAGTCAGAGCAGCGAGCCCCTCACATCACAGCTCTAATCTCAGTGAGTTTATCTTCAGTCCTACAGAGAACTCCATGAAACTGAGCAAAACTTCAGTAGATCAGAAATGGAATTCATCATGTGAGAAGATCAGAGACACTACATGACTGAAAATGATTCAGACAAATCCTGGGGTGCAGGCTCAGTGGAAGTTCCTGCAGGTGAGCATCAGCCAGCCTCTCACAGGGTGAACTCGCAGAGCTCCCAGGGGCTCGGCACAAAGGTGAGCAGAGGCAGGACCAGCATCTGTTTCTGCAAATGCTGGGCAAGGCTCAGCCTCGTGGCTTTGGGACTCAGGCAGCAGAAATGTTCCACCAGCACAGAACCTCAGCTGCTGCTGCCAGGACTTCTGGTTCCACGGGAGGCAGGAGCAGGATCTCGCCAGGCCGGGTTTCCTGCGGGCTGAGCTCACCACAGCCACTGTGCTGGCCTGGGCTGGGCTCATTTTCTCCATGGCAGCTGCTCCAGGGCTGTGCTCTGGCTTTGTGCTGGCAGGAGCTGCTGGCTCAGGGATGGTTTTGCTACCCCTGAGCAGCACAGCTGGCCCGAGGGACAGCCCAGACCCTGGGGCATGTCCCAAGCCACTGTGACCTGTGGTGCAGCCCTGCCCTCCTGGGGATGCTGAACCTGCCTGCCCAGGGAACTGAAAAGCATTTCCTGGCTTTTGCTTTACCTGCTGAGCTGCCTTTATCTCAGCCCCAAACCTTTCTCTCTTTTACCCTCCAGTTCTCCTCCTCAGGCCAGGGCAGGGAGGGAGGCTCAGCTGCTGGCTGAAGAACAGGCACAGCCAGTGAGGATCAGTTGATCTCACATGCCTCAACAGCTCATGCAAGTTTGTTCTCAAGATAAAATATGAGCAGCAATGACATGGTGAGTTAGCTCTGGGTATTATCAGCATTCACTCACTTGAAATATATTAACAGCTCTTTGATTATTTATATATTCTAGGACGTCAATCCATATTATGAATTATGAACCTAATTCTGCTCCCAGTAATATTAATGGCAGACAAATGTGTCTCTACACTTAATATATTCTTTTCAATGTCATTAACTTATTAGTGAATATCAAGTTCTGCTGTCACTACAAAACACTCCATGTTAATTCTACAAAATGATCTAGTATCTCAGAGAAGAAAAAATGCATTCTAGAAGAACAGTTATCTTTCTTCTTAAGAGCTGAAGACAGAACATCACTCTGATGTCACTACTTTCAACATTAATTTAATTTTAATAATCCATATTTTACTCCAGCCCAAGTGGTTCCAGTAACAAAAGGCAGAGTATTGCAGGGGATGTCTCAGAAGTGACACCACTTCCTGCAAAATGAACTAAAATAAACCAGCAAAAACAAAAAGCAAACTAACACCACAGAGAAAAAAAACTAAACCAAAACCAACAAGCCAGCAAAACCAAACCCAACCCCTTACTGCTCTCCAAAAACTAATTCTGGATGGATCTACTTGCCTGGATCAGCATATCCCCTCCTAATTACAAACTTCACCAAGCACAGCCACAATTATAGAAAAAATAACAACAAATCCAGACCACTCAGAACCATTGATCAAGGGAAATAATCCTGTCACAGTAAGAAAAGCCACAAAGCACCCAGGGATTTGATGAACATGAGAAATCAATCGTGCATCAAGTCGATTGATGCGGTTTATTTTAAGTCCTTCTTTTCTGATTTATTGCCATCATTGCCTCCAATTTGCATAGATAATAGAACACGACATCCTCTTAAAGCCTTAATCAGGAATTAGAACGTAATTCAGCGCTACATCTCTCTCTGCTCATCAGGGACGCACTCGCTTTCATGTTTGATGTCGCTCTTGTTGCAGGGAGGGGAAGGAGGCGCTTTGGACTCTCCCCGACATCCCCACGAGCTGCGGCTGCAGCAGCTGCAAACCAAAACGCAGCGAGCAAAGCCCGCAAGCCAGAGCAGGCTGTGAGCACGGCTGCTGCAAGCACGGGGCTGAGCTGCATCTCTGAGAGCAGCACGAGTTTCCCTCCAGCGCCGCAAGCGCAGCTACAACTGCGACGTTTTCCCGACACATTTCCAAACTTTGCCAGCTCCTCCTTAGAGTAATTGACTTCCTCGGGGATGATTTGCTCCTGCTCTCAGCGCACTGGGGATGAGTGGGTAGTTGGCTGCTGAGCAAAGTGATTTCTCTGGCGGGTACTTACATCTCTCACAAAGGCACCAGGAACGGGCACAACTGTTTAAAAGCAGCCGAGACACGAGGAGAGGCTCAGCTCCGAGCAGAGCGTGTTACAGGAGCAGCGGCTGTGACACAGAGAGTGGAGGCTGCAGAGGGGAACCGAGCAGATCTGCCCCGAACCGCGGCCCCGGAGCAGGAGGCTCTGCCCAGAAAGGGGAGGCAGCTGCAGCTGCATTTCCTGCAGGAGCTGCGGGGGGAGAAGAGGCTGCAGCTCCTGCAGGGCCAGGGCAAGGGCAAAATGCTCCGGGACCAGACAGTGAAGCCTCCCAGGTGCTTTCCCCAAAAGTTCCCAGGAACTGTAGATTGGTTTGGGGGCTTTTTTTGGCTGTGCCAGAAGTCTGAGGATTTTCGATTTCTTGGATTTCATCAAGCTCTCAGAGGCTCAGACATGGGGACAGCCAAGAGCACTTGCTACATAAGGAACATGTGATGTGGGCTCTGAATCTAAACACTTCACAGGTGTTGCTTCCTTTAACTCCACTAAAATAATGAAGAATTAGGGTTTGCTGAGAAGCTTCTCCTGCAGAAAGAGCCTATATATAGATGAAAGATGAAATCTGCTACATGTCTCTGTGTTAAAAATAACTGCAATATTAAAAATTAAAATTATCCTACAAAGAACTGTCATTATTAGCAGCTCTAATGCCAAGTTAAAAATTAAAACCAATCAGCACAGAAAAACATTTGGAAACTCTTTTAAAAATGAAAGAGACAAAGATTAGCTACTATAAAATACAGTATCAATTGTATAAAGAGGAAATTTGCTTCCCAGAAAAAAAAAAAATCCCTTGCTCTTTCTGATGTGTAGCCAACACTGGAGCTGAAACAAGAGTGTGGCATGGATTTTTACCATCAAATCAGCTTCAAGCCAGTTCCCAAGGCAAATATCCTTTCAGCAGAGCCATCTAGGGTGCAGGTTTTGCTCAGTTTGGTTACTGATGGAGGTTGATAAAATATGAAAAATAAATCCCTCGAACAGGGCATGCTACACACATGATCCCTCCATTCCCCCAGCTCTAGCAGCAGCTGCATCTGCAGGCTCCAGCTCCCAGCCACATCCTGCCCCCAGAGCCTCACTGCAGGGGATTTCTCCCACAGCTTTCATGGACAGCCTCTGCAGAACCTCACTTCACTGGCTGGAATCTGAATTGCACTCTGCTTCAAATAAAATACCTCAGGAACAACGTACTCTGGGTGTAGAAGGAGAGAAAGGACTAATAAATGAGAATGAAGATAAAAATGGAAACATTTCAGTGGAGAACGAAGCACTTAGAAAAGATAATTGTGCCCATTCACCATAAAATGAGAACTTGAGGAGAGCACCTAAGTCACAAAATATTTGGATTTGAAGTATTAAGAATGTAAAGCATCTGAGGCTCTATCAGCTGCAGCAGTGCTCTCTGTTCCCTTCATTTGAGGTTAACCTATTTTACAGGTCAAGCTGTGGAACTCACGTTGTTGCAGAGCTGATTCTTTTTCAGGCTGAGCAGGACTCGGACCCTGAGCAGCACCACAGAACAAACATCAGCCTGAAAATGGAACCCAGAGAAAACAAGGCACCCAGGACTTCAATTCCTGCAAATTACATAAATTAAGGGAAATATCTTGAGCTCAGCCTCTGCTGTAGAGTGGGCTGGGTGCACAAGGCAAACACCACCTCCCATTTAACCTTTTTATCCTAAAGTGGCCAAAATTGCTTCAGGAAAGAGAATTATGTTTATATGTTGCCATAGTAGTTTTGACACCTCTTCAAGCTCAAAAGCAAAGGCAGTTAATTAGTAAATTGAAGATTTGGGCTTTTTAAAAAAAAATGTTTATACATTTTATATATTACAATCAGGAAGGTTTTTTAAATCTCTTATACACAGGAGGTGCTGGTCTGCTTTGTGTGGTCCCTTCTCACAAAAGTGCAAGGCTTATTCTGCAGTGGAAAACAGAATTTAGCTTTTGGACTATCTCCTGCATCTTTTCCTTCCTCAATAATAATATGATCTTGAGGTGCTTTGGGGTTTACTTTATTATGCCAAGGATATCTAAATTGTATCTCTTCAGTTACATGCTAGATAATAATTGCCCAGGATGGTTTTCTTTGCCTGTCTTCATGGTGCTTATACTTCAAGATGTCTTTATCTTAAGGATACTGTAGTTGGTAGAAAATTATTTTCCCCGTGAAACCTGGTTATTACTTCATTATTGAATTCTGACTTCTGTGTGAAGGCTACTGTGCAACTCCTCCAAGAGTCTAACAAAAAAAAAAACCCAAAAAAACCCAGAGGGAAGTATTTCCCAGAGAACAAACAGCTCATATTCATAATGAAGCTAAGGATAAATATTATTTCTATTTATACTTATGGCATCAGCAAGAGCCCTTCCCTCTCATTCCATTCCACAATCCCAGCTGTACTAGCAGGGCTCTCAGAGCAGTTTGAAGGACGAGGACATTTCCTGGAGCCCAGCTCAGTTCTACCTCCCCACAACAGTTCTACTTCAGCACAAGAGTTCTGATTTTCTCGATCCTCCCTTTGTTTGTCCAACACACTCTGCCTTTTCTAAACTGACTTTGAGGAGAAAACCTTAGACCCAGAAACCCGGGGTAGCACAGGCTCAGCACCTGCCTGCCTGCATCTGATGCTTTGGGAACCCTGCAAACCTGGACTGCTGCTGAAATACTGAATACTGCTGGGAAACTGCCAGGGCACCTCTGAGACTGCCAGGGCATTTATCAACCCCAAAGCACTTCAGCCAGAGATTATTTCACTCCCAGGTATGGGTGTGGGTATGGTTTGATTTAAACCAGCAGTGTTGGAAAGAACAAACCACCACAGCATCACCTACCAAGTTAAAGGGACTGTTGGTGATTTAGGAAGTTTTTCATATTGCTCACAATTATAGTTAGAGGAAGAAAATATTATAATAAATAGGAACTCCCCTCATACTTCCCTGACCTGGCTCAAATGGGCTCATCTGGGAGGTTTTGACCCAAATGTGGTGGGAGGAAGGAGAGCAGAGCTTCCAGGCAAAAGCATTTCTCAAGGAGTTACTGAAATTTTCAAGTATAATTATTTTTAATCTGAGTGCCAAGTTCTCTCTCCATTCCATGAAATCCTGGTGCTGTGATGCTACAAAAGGAACACATGAGCCCTCAACTCTCATTACAGCATCATTATATAATTCACAAATACCAGGCTCAAATTAAATCTACTGAAAGGGGGTTACAGCAGAGAGCACTAAGGAACAGAGTATCTGTGGAACTCAGAGCCCGTGGCAGCTCCTAATCTGCCCTCCAACAAGACAGGAAGGTGAAAAAATCCACATTTGCTTTCCCAGAAAGCTCTTGCCAAGCTGAACTCAAGAGGAGGCAGCCAGGAGCCCCAGCAGCCACCAGTGCTGAACGTGGGCACAGCTGAGAGGGGAAACACGGCTAAGGGAGAGCTGGGAACATCTCTGAGCCCAGGAAACACGGCTAAGGGAGAGCTGGGAACATCTCTGAGCCCAGGAAACACAGGTAAGGGAGAGCTGGGAACATCTCTGAGCCCAGGAAACACAGGTAAGGGAGAACTGGGAACATCTCTGAGCCCAGGAAACACAGGTAAAGGAGAGCTGGGAACATCTCTGAGCCCAGGAAACACAGGTAAGGGAGAACTGGGAACATCTCTGAGCCCAGGAAACACAGGTAAAGGAGAGCTGGGAACATCTCTGAGCCCAGGAAACACAGGTAAGGGAGAACTGGGAACATCTCTGAGCCCAGGAAACACAGGTAAAGGAGAGCTGGGAACATCTCTCAGCCCAGGACTCCAGCATCCACTCCCTGCCATGAGCAGCAGACGCTGCTGGAGAAGGATCACACTCCTGGGCTCCACAAACACCAGCCCAAAACCCAAAAATGCTCCATCATGCTGGCCTCAGGCTGGGAGAGAGAAAGGGATGGGTGAAATGCAGAGGGAACCCAGAGCTGCAGCCTCCCCGAGCACGCTGCCCTCACTGTGCAGCACCAGCTCTGCCACCGCCCCAGTGCTGTCAGCAGAGGCTTCCAGCTCTGTCTTTTGGGCCAAACCCTGCCCAGCCCGTGCCAGCTCCGCAGCCCAGGGCTGGGGCAGGGCTCCAGGTGAGCCAGCCTGCCTGCACACACACTCCTCACCTGGCAAGGGCCTCTGCAGGCTGGCCAGAGCCACTCTGCAAAAACCTGCTGCAGCAGCAAATGCACATGGACTTAGATTCTGTTGCAGTTTCCTCCTTCGGTCTGTGGGGCATGCTAATGCTGTATTACCCACAGGGCACATCCAGCAGCTCAGCAGCACAACTGCAAGGAATGTTTCATTCCAGGCTGGAGATTTCCAAGAAGTTAAAGAAATTCCTATTCACTGCCTTACTATAAAATTTTGTGATCACAAAAAAGGGCAAATTTAACATAAGAACAAACATCCTGACTAAATGAAAAACTCTCTAAGCCCTCAATTTAGTCTCTGGATGTTGTCTATGGTGGCTACCCAGGAAAAAGTCTAAGGAAAGGCAAATGTACACACAGCATCCCAGCAATCTGAGTCTCATCCCTTCTTAACACAATTCTGAAGACAAGTTTCTTCTTCCACAGTTTCCACAGCAGCAAGAATTAAATGGATCTGTATTAAAAAGCAGATCTGCCTAACAAGCATCCTGTTTCAGGTCAGAGTCTCAGTGCTTATCTCCAGCCAACACCAATGAGGAGTTTGGATGAGACTTTAGTGAAATGAAGTCTGCTCTGTCAGCCTCCCATCCAGTGCTTTCTGTTTCCTCCCCACAGTGTGGATGCTGACTTCAGAGATTCTGGAGAAAAAATATCTCAGACTTCCTGCCCAGTGGTCAGAAGACAGCAGGCAGCACCCTCAGCTGTATCTGCTGCCAGCAAGAGCCTGCCACTCAGCTGGAGTAGCTAGAACGTCTTGAAAGAGATCTTTAGAATTGCAGAGAAATTAAATTGAGGAATTTTCAAAAAAAAAAGCCATTGACAAAAAGCAGTGGTTTCCAAAACCACTGGCAGCAGAAGCTATGTTTGTAGGATTTCCCCACAAATGAGGATCTGTAATACAAAAAGAAAAAACAACAGAAAGGCTTCTGGGGAAGGAAACTTTTAAAATACATCTTTATATTCCAAGGCTTTTGTGATCATGTCTTGGATTAAAGGTTAGACGTTAACCTAGACATCTGGGGCTGGATTTATCCTATTGGAAGACAAAGTAAAAACAACTGTTCCCCATCCCAAAAGCAGAAGCTGACAGGCTCTTTCCATTGTTTTGCATAACAATACTGTGGAAATGAGCTTCAAGTAACATTTTCACTCCAGCTTTTGTTGAAGAAGAATGCTAATCATTCCCATCCTGCATCCCAATTACTCACTGCTTCTCAACTTCATTAGCAACTCAAGAATCAGCACAGAAACACGAGTCCTACAGAAGGAAAAGACAGGCAGCAGAAATAAAGTCATCAAACCCATTCTGAAGCTGCTCTCTCTGCCAGACACCAGCTCTGGAGAGAGGAGCCTGGCACAGCAGTGAGGTGGCACCGACTGTGACTCAGACCCAGCTCCAGGTGCCAGCAGCTCCTTGGCATGACCTCGGGCTGGCAGCGCCATCAGCTCTGGGAGCAGCAGCGGGACCAGGAGCTCCTGAGGTGCCTGAAGCCTCCTGAGATGCCAGCAGGACTGGGGTGCACCCAGGGGGACACAGAGCTCTGAACAGACATGTCTGTGAGAGGGGGAAACTGCAGCACAGACCCGCTCCTGGCAAGCCTGACAAAGGAAAAGCAGAGCTGCCCTCCTGAGATTAAAGCCTGAGTACTCTGGGTCACAGCTGGGGCTGCACTGGCACTGCCCCACCACTCAAAGCAATCCCAGCTGTGCCACATGGATGAGCTCAGGTATCTCACCTTGACACAGCTGAGCCAGTCTGGCTTTAAACCGAGGGATCTGCAGGCAGGATATTGGAACAAAAGCCATTACACATCATTCCATGCACAGAAAGGCCAAGGATGGATCTGACAGGGAAACAAGTCCATACAGTGAGTACACTTATGTGACAGCAGAACAGAGAACACGCAGCAGAGCGTTCATTTAAGAGCAGATTTGAGATTTGACCTTCACAATATGCAACAGAGGTAGTGTACATACACAAGGCTCTAGAGAAAGAATATTTATCCAGCAAGTTCAACTGAGCTTCTATAAATAATGCAGAAGCAAAACACTAATTGGCCTGTTGCAGAAAAATGTTGCATTTCACAACTCACTGCTCTTCCTGTATATTATCTGGGGGTTTATCCTGACTAATCCAAGAATGCAGACATGTGTCCAAGGCGCCAATACACTGCTCCCAGAAAAAGTACCAGCTCTTTCTTTTTTGACCTCGTTTCCTGTGGCAAGAGATTAGACACTTTCTCTGTCCAGCTATCCTTCCCTCTGGTACTTCACTTCTCCTATAAAGTTCCTTTGCAAATTTCAACCATGTCTTAAGACAGAAACACGCTTCCAAAACACTGCTGGTAAAGACACAACCCAAACCAAAGCCAGGCAGAGATGCAGCCAGCAGTGGAAGAGCAGCTGCAAACGTCTCCCCAGGAAGCACGGGGCTGCCCTGGAACAGCGAGGGCAGCCCAGACGGGCAGCCCTGGACTGTGCAGGGGCCAGGTGCCCATGCAGAAAAGGCCTTCAGCAGCCACCCCTGGCCAGCAGCCGAGATGGCAGCTCTGAAGCTGCCTCTGGCTCTCTCACATGGTTTTGCAGCTGCTGAGGCCCCCAGGCTGCCTCAGCCTCTGAGATACAACTTCTGTTCCATTTGCCTGCCTTCCAGGGGAAATGGTGCATTCTCTGTCACTTGCTGCACAAATTATTGTACAAGGCCTTCGATATAAACCTCCCAATGGATTCTTTATGGAGAGATAAAATGAAATGTTTCTGCTTGCTTAGTTTGTTTGTTGTCGGATCTCGCTGGGTAATTTTAGGTACCATTTTTGGAAGAGGGTCTCTCTGGCTGGGCCAATAATATCTTCTAGATGTGAAGATAAATGTTACCTTTAAAGAGAAATTCACCCAAAATCTCTAATACAGGCTCCTGAAAAAGCTGGCATTTAGGAAAGATCAGTGGCAAAGGCATTAGGAAGCTGAATGAAGTTATTTCACTGCAGCTTGAGCAGACTGATTCCCAAACTTCAGTTGAGAAGGATTCATATCAAAGTACTGCTGCTTTTTAAGCCTGCTTTCCACAGAGAGGAAGGATCACAGAGAACAGTCCTGGAGGGATCCAGGGTAAAGTTTATGTTTACAAACAAGGTCCTGCCTCGGGGTTTTGTTTCCTAAGAGCCCCTACAAAGTGTGAGTTCTGGACAGCATTCAGAAACCTTGAAATCTTAATAAAAATGATAAATGCTGAACCAGACCCATTCATTCCAGTAACTTAAACTGAGTCTGTGCTTAGCAGAGGTCATGAGCATACAAACAAATGGTTGTCAGCAGGCTCCTTCTGTGGGACCAGGGTAAGGGAAATGCTTTTCTCCGGAGCGTGACCTTGGGAACCTCCTGGAGTCAGCCACTCCGTGTTTGCAGGGCTGCACCAGCAGCTGGGCTCAGCTGCAGGAAGGAGGCTGGGAGATGCCCAGGGCTGGGCAGGCTGGGGCAGAGCAGGAGGTGACATCCCCCAGCAGGGCCAGGCTGCTGGCCCCAGCCTGGACACGGGGACAGGGGCTCTAAACCAGAGCAGGCATCCAAAGCCAGGCTCCCAAAATCACCCTCACCACCACAGCCCTGCAGTGCTGCCAGGTGATTTAGGTAAATATTTATTGGGACTGTGTTTCCTTGCTCAGGGCCAGCAAGAGAGCATGTGCCATCATCCTGAGGACAGATTGGGACTGCAAACCTAACATATTCTTCTCTTCCCTTTCAAAATCAGATGATCAGCTGTGGCTTTAGTCCTGCCAAATTCTGTCAAATATAGCACAAAATTATACAGAACCATAGTAACTGCACTCCCACTATTGTTCTGATTTAAAGAGGAGTTTGATTACATTAGGTAAATATTTGTCCTTATGTAACAGCTCCCTCCAACATTCTAAAAATTTTCTGTCTCCTAGAATTTAACTGAAGAGGGTGCTTTTATATGTCACTGCTCTGCCCCAAAATCAAGTATACTCTAAAATACCATGAGTATTAAACTGTGAGTAATGTTATTACAAGCAATAATAGTTATCCAGACAATTATGTAGTTGCAACTACAGTTTTCCTATTAAATCTAGAAGCTCTAAGCAAATTTGGAGTCAGTCAGCAAGAATTGCAACACCATCTCTGATGAGCTAAATAGCAGTTATTTATTCACAGATTGTTAAATTCTTATGGCCCTGGGACTTCCAGGAGGAACGCAACAAAGAACTGACTCCCCATTAAATACTGGCTGGTTCTTCATGTTGATATAATTATGAAGTTTCAGTCATTGCAAAGCTGCTCACACTGCTCTACATGCATTGCAAAATCTCTGCTAACTGCAGTTTTGCCATTATAAAACTCGCTGGTGAAGTCACTGTTCTATTTCCAGCTCAGCCCTGGCACTGTGCGGATGCTCACTGCTTAGTAAATAGAAATATTTTTTTAGGGGAAAAAAGAACACACTGAATCAAAAAGCTTGAGGCTTTTGATACCCTTTCTTCCAAGTCATTTCAAATAAGGTAATGAAATAAATGAATAATAAAGAGCAAAGAGAAGCTTGTGTGATGACTCAACACACCAGGAGTCATGGGGAAAATGCTGAATTCTCGACTACACGTCCCAATATGGTAACACAGGAATGTACACACTGAAAAACTTTCACCTTTTAAAATAGGTGTTCTCAACAGCCTAGGCAGCATTAATCAATGTTCTCATTACTTTGGTAATTACATTCCTCCTGGCACACACATGCAACAGAGGGAACTGAAGATCTTGAGGGCTTGGAAAAGAAAGAGCAAAGCAAGGAAGCTCTTCTACCCTATGCCCTTCCTGCTCAGCTCCAGCTGGGGCCTGAGTTTTTTGGTCAGCCTCTGAGATGGAAACATTTTAGCCCCATGCAAATACATCAGCTCATTTTCCTAAGAACATCTGCTCCCAGAAATTATTTCACTTGCTTTGGCTGCATTCATATGGATGTTCTGTGCAGCCTGGAGGTGAGGTGATTGTCACAAACATTTGTTCAGACAAAGGAATTAGAACAAGCTTGTTGACAAGTTTTGTTCTGAAACAATGAATATTTCTACCTGAAACATGGTTATGAAAATAGTCCAGATCAGACAACCCCAAAAGCTGCCGGCACTTAAGTCCTGGGTTGCAATGCAAGGTTTCTGCACTCCTTAACAAACACCTGTCTTTTCAACCAGAACAACTTAGCGTGTCACAAACAGCTCAAAGGACTCACTCCCCACAGAGGAGTCTCTAGAGAAATAAATGCACACAACTTGCTAGATCCTGCCCCAGAAGGAGAGGGTTCAGCACAAAGCACTGGGAAGCCAAGTGGTTTGTGCAGAGCTCAGGCAGCACCTGCAGGGCAGTGCCCAGAGCTGCACTCCAAAGCACAACAGCACCAGCTCAGCCAGAGAACAGCCCCAGCTGCTGCAGCCTCCCCAGCCCACAGCTCCCAGCAGAGCCCAGGCTGTGCCCACCCCTGAGCCTCAGCCCCTGAGCCCATCCCTGAGCCTCAGCCCCTGTGCCCATCCCTGAGCCTCAGCCCCTGCCCATCCCTGAGCCTCAGCCCCTGTGCCCATCGCTGAGCCCATCCCTGAGCCACAGCCCCTGCCCATCCCTGAGCCTCAGCCCCTGTGCCCATCCCTGAGCCTCAGCCCCTGTGCCCATCCCTGGCTGCAGCCAGGACGGGGCTGGAGCAGCAGGGCTGGGCAGGGCACCAGGCACAGACTGCATGCACAGACTGAGAACAAGTATTTTAAGAGGTACATCTGGAAGGTAAGAATAGGCTCTTGTAAAAGTGACAAAAGTATTTTTTAAAATAGAGCACACTTGTTCTATCCCTTTGTGCTGGCAGGAGGAATCAGCAGCAGAGGACTGGAGACAGCAG
Source organism: Anthoscopus minutus (assembly GCA_013399455.1). NCBI lineage: Eukaryota > Metazoa > Chordata > Aves > Passeriformes > Paridae > Anthoscopus > Anthoscopus minutus. The sequence goes on from VWYI01045512.1 coordinate 66,370, forward strand.
GGACAGGTGTTTTCTCTAAAAGGAGAACTCACTCTTTTGGCCACCTATACAGCACATTTGGCCAATGGGTTCCAATCCAAGTGTGGGATCCTTCCATCAGCAGCATTCAGTCCCTGGCAGGCTTTGCTGGAAGCTCTGCAGTTGCCTCTCACATGATCAGATGAAAAGCTGCCTTCTGAGCTCCTGTTTGCCATTCCTTTTTTCTTCTAAACCATGTATTATTTAAAATTATCTGGAAGAGTTACAAATTACTCTAACCAATGCTTTCAGCACGCGAGCATATAAGACTGTAAGGAGATTAAAAATGTATTTTCTTACAGCTGAGCAGTTCAAGCCCAACATTTAAATGTTGGTATAAAAATATGCGAAACCAAATTGTATGACAGAGCTTGCTTTGTCAAAACACAAATGTCTCATAAAATATGCTGTCTGGCATCATAAGTAGTAGGTGATATTTTTCAGACAAACTTTTTCAAGGAAAAATACCAATTAAAATCAACAAAAGACATTCAAACTTAGGATTTGATATTTTGTCTTTTGATTTCAAATGGCAACAATTCTGAGGTTTAGTAGATTTGTTTAAAGGTCAGCCCCAAAATAAGAAAATTAGCTATGCAAAATATTTTGTTCAGCCCTTCATAACTTCTTAAAGTTACTGTTCCTTAGCTGAAAGCTGCCCAAAAAACTCTTGCATTTATACAGTTCCCCTATCTGCCATCTTTGTCCCCAGTATTCCCTACAGCCCACAAGCCAAAACATGCCATTAGTTTGGCTCTAATCCAAAGGGCCTTCACCCGTGCAACTTATCAAAAGGGCTTTTGGATTTTAAGTCTTCCCAGCAGCTGTGATCTTTTGGCACCTTGTGTGAGGGGAAGGAAAATTGAATTTCCTGGAAAAGAAACCACTCGGAACCATTTGTACCTGGCCAACACCTGAGCAGCAGCGTGGCCCTGCAGGAGCACCGGGGCAAGGGGCACAGGTGAAATGGTTCAACAGAGCCTGCAAAGATGGGCTGGGAGCAGGGCAGGGCAGGGCAGCGGAGGGGGAATCCTGCAGCGCAGGGGGAATCCTGCAGCGCAGGGGGAAGCCTGCAGGGCAGGGGGAATCCTGCAGCGCAGGGGGAATCCTGCAGGGCAGGGGG
>VWYI01045512.1:67797-113724 GCA_013399455.1 Anthoscopus minutus
TGCCATGCTCCAGGGCTGAAGGAGCATCCCCAGAAGGATGTTTGCCATGCTCCAGGGCTGAAGGAGCATTCCCAGAAGGATGTTTGCCATGCTCCAGGGCTGAAGGGTTTGGGGCCACAGCAGGAATCTGATGTGCAGGAGCTCCTGATCTCCTGTGCCCTGCCCTCCTCTAATCCCAGCTCAGAGCTATTGCATCCCAGCTCTTGAGAGGCAGCCCTGGTGATTTCAGAGACATCAAAGCAACCGATAACAGAATCTGGACTTTCACTCCAAGTAAAGCAGAGAGTATTGGGCTGCAATTGTATCAAATTCTGATCAGTTTTATCGCTCTAGAATAGGCTTCACAAATAACCAAAAGACCTGTGAGTACAAATTTTTCAACTCAAGTAGACTATAAAGTATTTCATTTCTTTGAAAGTGTGGAGGGTTTGATCTTCTCTGGCTTTGTCAGAGCAAGATGCAAAGCCCTGGGTCTATTCAGATCCACTGTGGTCACCCACAAGAACATGTTATTGTCAACAGAGCAGACACGAGGTGACACAGTCTGGTTCTGCATCTGCCTCAAAAGGCTCCTGTGTTACACACAGCCCTGAAAGGAGTGAGATAAAAAAAGAAAAAGGAAAAAATAGAGCTTAAGCTGAGATACAGCTGAGCTTCCTAAAAACCCTTACTATAATCTATTTACACGGTTCCTGCAGAGGCTCGTGGGGTGGACAACTCTTTTATTTACAGGGTGCTTTACACTTCAAATTCCAGCAATCTACCTGAGCAACTAAAAACTTCTATGCAGATAAAAGCAGAAGCGATCAGAAGCCCTCAGCCAGATGATTCCAAATGAAAAGCATGCTAGTGAGAGATTTTGTGTTGTACCAGGCAAAAATGAGCAGCTGTTGTGGGCACTGCACTTCAGAGGGGCTGTTATTAAATATCTCACTGCACTAAGTCATATTCAAACCACCTATGGCATGGCCAGTGGCAAAACCTGACAAGGATAACACCTGACTTCAAGGATACCCATCCTGCAAATAAATACAAACACTCCCTCTTGATAGAGATGGCAGATTTTTTTTTACAAGGCAAATGACTGTGAAAATCAGGTGGGCTATGGGCTAGGTCCTGTGTCAGTCACAGATCAGAGCCTGTGAAGCACTGAGCATCCTGAATGCATTTTGCATTGCAGAAGGACTCAGCAATGAACCAGCCTCATGGCCAGCTGGGAATTGCTGCTTGCAAGGAGCTGGTCTAAAACACAATGGCCACCACACACAGGGGAATGGCTCCTTTTGAACTAAGCACTTTGCCAAGTACAGGAACACCCAGCAGGCTCATCTGGTGTTCAGCACAAAGCTCAGCTTTGTCCCCAGCTGTTTTCTCATGAGCAGGGGCAGGGAGCAGAGGAGGAACACGCTGCAGAAACAAAACCCTGGCTATGGGTGAAACAGCAGCCAAGGACCCCTCCCTGCCTCATTAGAACACCTCTTTGGTAAGGCTGTGCTTGCAGAAGACACAGCCCTACCTCGTCACAAGCCTCTCTCCAGCCCAAACCCTCTGAGGCTGCAAACAGGGCAGATGTTCCTCATCAGCTGCCAACCTCAACATGGGCACAGCTCATCTCTGCTGGCTGGGCCAGCAGCCACCTGACTTCTCCACCCAAGAACTACAGCAGCAGGTTACCCTAACCATGAGCTCATTCTGATGTTCAGATCCAGCTAAAACGAATTACTAAACTACTGAAATAGAATTAAACAGAAGTTATACAGCAAGATTTCTTGCTGGCCCTACAGGCTGTACTGTCTTACATTACACAGGCCCATAAAATATTTAAAGTGACCACGTCTACACAATTACACATAATTCAGCAAAGAGGAACATACTGCTAAGTGATATAAATCACGCTGGCATTCGTGTCCATGCAGGACTAAGAATAAATACAATTAAATACTTCTTTTTTTTTGGTCAGGGGAACTATCAGGCTGCCATCTCTTCCCAGAGTGCGAGGTGCCATGCCCAGAGATGTGACACAGCGTGGGCTGGGTGTCCCCTGGCAGGAGCAGCCTGACACAAGCGTTGAGCCCGTGGCAGGTGAGCATCAACACCTGCAGTGGCACCTGCAACCCTGCTGGGCTGCACAGGGACAGCACAGGGAGAGCACAGGGGACAGGGACAGCACAGGGGACAGCACAGGGGACAGCACAGGGGACAGGGACAGCACAGGGGACAGGGACAGCACAGGGGACAGCACTGGGAACAACACAGGGGACAACACAGGGGACAACACAGGGACAGCACAGGGACAGCACAGGGGACAGCACAGGGGACAGCACAGGGGACAGCACAGGGGACAGCACAGGGGACAAACAACCCACACAGGGGACAGACAGCCCCACAAGGGACAGACAGCCCGCACAGAGGGACAGACAGCCCGCACAGGGGACAGACAGCCCGCACAGAGGGACAGACAGAGGTGCCCCCGGGCTCTGAGGCACAGCCTGGCAGCTGGCACCTCCGGATGGCTTCAGAGCAGCCAAGGCAGGGGACCGAGCGCCTCGGAGCAGGAGCAGCTCCTGCCTCTGCTTCTGGAGGGCAGCAGCCGCACGGCCCCGGGGCTCCCGTGGGGACAGAGTGCCCAGGCGGGCACAGGAACAGCCCTGCCGCTTCTGCCCCTGCAGCAGCTCCTCGCAGGAGCTTCAGTCACTTCAGTCCCCTCCAGACACCCCAAACGAGGCACGAGCCTTTCCTGGAGCTACCCCAAGAGCTGGCCATGTCCAGGCACCCAGCAGCCCATTAGCCAATCTCCCCCTGCCTCAGAACCACTGCGTGCCCTCCCATCTTGCCTAAAAGACCACACAGCAATTTACCAGACAGAAAAAATAATTATTAATTTCCTTCACAATAGATTAAATAAAGAGCAAGTGAAACCCATTGTCCTGTAGAGCAGGGAAGAGCTGTGCACTCGATTTTTCTGCATCTTTGCCCTGCCTTTTAGCTGCCTGGCTGCTTTAAATAACCTCAGGGGTTTCTGTTTATTATGTTTAAAGGAAGTATTTTCCTTTCTCTACAGATTCTTTCACATTTAAGGCTATCATCAGTCATATTGATTTTTCATGGACTAACTAGACTGAGGAAAGAATAATGTGTTATTCCTTACACACAATTTTTCCAAATGGTTTCCTTGCCCGGGGCAGGATGTGGTAGAGGCTGTGCTGCACTCGTTGCTGACCGATACAAATGCCTGCTGCAGTCCCACACAGCATCCCCTGCACACTGGCCTGCAGGAAATGCAGATGCCTGCAGTGTTCCAGCACCCAGCAGTGCATGAGAGGAAGCCACAGCAGAAAGAAAAGCTGCCCAGACAGAGCTGACACCCAACCACGCAGCACCACTCACATGTCCCAGGCAGGGGTCGTTCTGGGGGATGCCATCTGTGAGAATTTGAGATTTATTCTCCCAGTAAAGTTCAAGACAGAAACACAACATTAGAAATTCCTTGATCTAGAGCATGAAATTGTCTCAGAGACAGGACACAGTGCAGACTGTAAGAAGGGAGGGATCATCTCCCAGTTCAGCAGGGCTCCAGCTGTTGGGCAAACAGGCAATAAATAGCCCAGAGAGGCGAGGGCTGCACAGAGGCGAGGCAGCAGCTGGACGGAGGAGCAGGGAGCAGCAGCACGCTGCAGAAGCTGGAAGGGCACAGGAGCAGCTGCAGGAACACAGAGGGCAGGAGAAAGCAACTGGGAGCAACCAGGCAAAGAGCACAGCGAGGAGAAAACACAGACACAGGGAGGAGGAAACACAGACACAGAGAGGAGGAAACACGGACACAGAGAGGAGAAAACCCAGACACGGGGAGGAGGAAACACGGACACAGGGAGGAGGAAACACGGACACGGGGAGGAGGAAGCAGGGAGACACTGGCTCCCATGGCCCTGCCAGCCCAGGGTGCAGCAGCACAAGAAATGCTCAGCCCTCAGTGCAAGTGAAGCTCCCCACACCCTTTATTTCCATCTCCTGGAGCTGCCATGAAATCCTGCAAAGCAAGGATGCAAAGCTCTGACTTGGGGCGACAGCAGGGTGGGGACAAGGCAGAAATGCTTCAGTGCCTGTGGAGTTTGCCCTTTTACTGAAACTGGGAGGATATTTATAGGATAAAGTTTCACTTCAAGCCCTGTCACACACTGTATTACTCAGGAAGTGTCAAAAGTGCAGCATCAAAACTGAAATGAATTAAAATCATCTTCTGAACCATTTGATGCCTGGTGAGATAGGACATGACGAGCAATGAAACTCTTTGGAACCTAAACAAGGAGAAGGGACTGTTAATCCATCTCTCTACAGCTTCTCTTCCAGTGAGAGTATTTTGGGAAGAAGTTGGTACACCTGACTACGACACAGACAACTCAGCCACTGACAGAATCTGTAGCTCACAGCCCAAAAATGGAGCTTTGCTTACCAGCAGTGTGCATCAGCAGCAGCCAGGTCTGTGACTCACACACCAGAGCACTGCTCAAGTGCATTTCCACCAATACTCCCACCCTCACTCTGCCCAACGGGCTCCTCATTGCACTAAAATGCTGGCAGCGGTTTTCCAGCCACAGAAGATGCAAGGAATGTAAGAGTATGAAGAAGAAGGGCTAGTTAATGAATGTGAAAGAATGTCTCAAAAGCAGAAATAAATGCACTCAGGATGCCAATTCTCTCTGTGCATGTCAGACAGTGAATGACCAGGCACCATCAAGCAGCGTGTTCAGTGATCATCCTAGCAGCAAACACACACAGAGTGGTGCCTGGCAGCAGGAAATTTCACTGCCAGAGCTAAATAAAAATTCAAACAGTCCTCAAGTTTCTTAATCCTGATTACAAACAGAATGAGGAAACCAACCTGTTTCTTTTACACCTGTTCTAGGGGTTGCTCCAAGCTACACCACATGCCAATTACTCAAAAGTTACAAGTCCTTCAGGAATTGGAGCAGAAGGCATGGCCAGAAGACAATTTCTGGAAATAAAAGAAAAATTTTATGTATCTACACACTGGAACCTGCAAGTCTTGTCAAATAGAAGACTGGGGGAGGAATAACCATGATTTTCCTGAAAGAAAACAGAATTCCAACTTTTCACCTATGAAAACTTCCTCAGACTTTACTGTTCAGGGAAGGCAATTAGGTGAATTATTACCTGCCACACTGGAATACTTTTCCACAAGCACAGGACATTCAGGGTGGAGGCAGTTCCCCCTGTGTCACACTGCTCTCTTACTGCCACCAGAGCATTGACAAGTCCCAGCCATGGCAGCTCCAGCAGTCCCAGGGCACACACTTTTCCTGGCACTGCACGGATTCACGGCCTCTGAGCAGAACAAAAACCTCCTTGCAGCTCTCCAAGCCCTCCCCTGGCAGGGCTCTGCCTCCTGAAGTGCAGCAAAGCAAGACATGCCACACTAGGAAACAGTTTCATATCACACCTATTTGTGAGGAGGTTTCTGTTTGCTCCATGTACTGAAACAAAACAATCCCCCCTTCAGAACTCTTGAGATATTTGGTTGGTTTGTTTGGTCTTACATAAAAATAGCTGAGCCAGACATTATAAAAGTTAAAGTAACCTCAGAATCTTTGTTTTCTACTGGAAGGAATTTCATCCTTTCCTTCATGGTGTCCTCAGCTTGCCTGTGGGTGAGGGAAGCTTGGGGCCATCACCAGCCCAAGGAAAAGGGAAACAGAAGCTGCAGAAAAAGGCCCCCCCGAGTCCCTCAGAGCAGCCACAGGGAAAAGGCTTCAGCAGGATGGACCCAAACCCTGTCTCAGTTCATCACAAGCCTGACTGGTGCCCAGGACTGGTTTTGACACTTCTACAGAAATGTCTTGAACGTGTTTTCATCTCTTAAGTATTACCAGAGACAGTAAATTCTATCCATCTCCCAAGCACAGGAGGTGGGATCCCTCTCCCCTATTTTGTTATTTTCTTAGTTTTATTTTGTGATCTGTTAGGCAGAGTTCAAAAAGGAACATAATTTAAAATTTACTCTTCAGAACCAAGTTTTTTATTTTTTCCCCACAGATCCAGTGGAGAGAAAAGGAGAGAGGGAAGATGAACAACAACAAAAAAAAAGGAAAAAAAAGACTTCCTGTCACATAAATAATGAAAAAGATGCTCAAAGACTGAAATTTTCACATGCAGCTTTTGAAGTTATTTTTTACTTCTTTATATTTTGTTGCATGCTCTACCTGCTGGTTTTTTTCCCCCCTTGGTAGCTTGACAAGTTCCTTTAAAAAAAGAAGATTTTTAAAAGGCAATTCAAGAAGTTTTCACTGATCTTGTCCAAATAAAAGGAAGAATCTTTTCGTTGAGTATGCAAACTGCAATCCTTTGAACAAAAGGCACTTGCCCACATGATGCCAAATCCTTTCTCGGCTGGGAGCTTACACAATGCAGGCTCCATCCACAGTAACACCAGTGCAATAGGGAGCAAAAATTAAATTTAAAGCAATCTTTGGGCAGACACAGCACACAGAAATCCTCTTTGTGGCGTTTAGGTGTGGGGAGTGGGATGTTGCCTGCACCATTTCTCCTGCAGCCCGTGCCCAGTGGCAAAGAGGTGCCCATGTGTGACATGAACAGGCAGCTCTGCCAGCCAGGGAGAACAAACCTCCCAGTGCTCGAGCTCATTTCCTCAGAGCTTGCTGAGTTATCCTCAGAACGTACACAGACATTCAGTATATCTCCGGAAAACCACTCAGGTGTAATCTCTGTGGACATTTCCAGCATCAGCTGGCCAAGAGGCAAGGCTCACCTCTCTCCTCAGCTCACCTTGGCTCAGCTGTCCTTTCTGCCTGCTCGGCTCTCCTGTTAACCCCCTGCACGCTGCTGTGCCTCCCCCAGAGGCCACATTTGTACCTGTGCTCACAGGGACCCCACAGGGACACTCCTGTCCTCTGCCTCACACATTTGTACCTGTGCTCACAGGGACCCCACAGGGACACTCCTGTCCCCTGCCTCACACATTTGTACCTGTGCTCACAGGGACACTCCTGTCCCCTGCCTCACACATTTGTACCTGTGCTCACAGGGACACCACAGGGACACTCCTGTCCCCTGCCTCACACATTTGTACCTGTGCTCACAGGGACACCACAGGGCCACCCCTGTCCCCCTGCACCACACGGGCTCGTCCTCCTGGTGCTGCCCAGCTGGGGAAGCTGTGGGCAGCACAAAAACCCAATCTGTCTGAAGTACAGGGGTGAGCCTTTGGGAGAAGGGCCCAAGGAAAACCCTCCAGGCTTCCCGTGGCCTGCAGAAGCTGGAGAAGTCACTGCCAGGCACTGCAGTCACTTGCACCCAGCCTCCTCCTGCTGGGCTGATCCTGCCTCCATCTCCTGGGAAGAACTTGGAGAAACAGAAGCAGTGACCTCCAAATCCCCTGTGACTCCCTCTCTTAAACTGAATCCAAATGAATCATGTCTCAACAGCCCCAGGGGTGCTGAGAAGACCTTCCCCAGCCAGCCCTCCACGGGCCATGCTGCAGTGGGGGTTCCCAGCAGAACAGAGGTGAAGCTGTGGTTTCTGGGGCGCTGTAGCATGGCCGGGGTGGCACATGCCTACAACTCCCCAGATTACTGCCAGGAAGCTGCTATTCCCAGAGAAGGCTCTCTCCAGCCTCCTGGTTTTCCAGACACACTGCAGAAATCCCCACAACGCTTCCCAGCAGCAGTCACAACTGTGAGTACAGCATCTTTTTCAGGCTCTGCTTTACACCACAGCATCACTGTGAAATGCCTTCCACGCTTTTGGGACACACGAGAACAAGCTTTTTCTTTTTCCTTCACACAGCAGATATAGCAGCATCACAGACATGTTCCACACACATGAGCACACAGAACACCTCCTCACCCCAGGAGGCCACGTGCCCTAAACCACTGAGGTTTGAAGAATGCAATCTATTCCCAGTTACTGACACTTGATCACTACATTTTAAGCAAGTCCTACAAGCAGTAAGCAGGACAATAACGGAGTCTCTGGCACCACCATCACTCATTCTTGCCTCTATAAGCTGGCATCACTGTCATTATCATGATGAAAGCTTTGAGCTCAGTTTACATTTGGATGTGTGAAAGGCTGCACAGGTAAAGATTAACGCACATTTGTAAGGTAACAGTAAATGCACTTTCAACTTGTAGGCTTGCATCTGCTGCCTTTCTTTCCTTCAACAAGAATAATGAGCATCATTCAGAAGCACTTTAGTTTCAGCTGGCTCCCACTGCCAGATCTCCCATGCCGCACGTACATCCTCAGAGGGCAAAAGATCAAGTCCTACCATAAAAGCTTGATCCTGTTTGCACTTAAACAAGCTCTCTACCCTTGATGAGGACACAGAACCCAGGGGAACACCAGGATCTGCTGATGCTCTGACAGGCCTGTCTGCAAGCCAGGGAGTGTTTCACTGAGCCCAGCTTCCCAAATGGTTCTTCTGAGGAAGCTCACGCCCAGAGCACTGCGGGCTGCCCCCGTGCAGGCTCACCTCAGAGCCTCTGTCTCCCCAGGCCAGGCACAGCTCCTGTCCCCCCAGTGGCACAGGAAAGCACAGTCCTTTGCTGGATGGGCACGGGAGGTGTGGCAGGCACCAGGGCCACAGCACGCACAGGCTCAGAATCCCCCAGCCCATCTCCTCACGGACCACGAAATGCAAAACCCTGCTAATCCACCAACTGCTCCCACTGCCACAGAGGCACTGCTTTAGCACAGCTGTGCAGTTCTCCTGTTCCTCAGTGGGAAGCAGCAGCATTCACGTTCCTGTAGATAATGATGGGAAATTTCTAGGGTGTAAGGGAGGAAAAGAGCGATTTCGTCGTTTCTGACTTTCAGAGATGGGCAAATGCATCAGACTCCATCAGAGAATTCTGCTGCAGCTCATGTGGGCTGGGAGGAGGAGGAAGAGGAAGAAGACAGCTACAACCTGTGTTGTTTCTCCCCACAGTTTTGCTGGGTACAAAGCAAACCAGCACGAAGCCAGATTTATTCTTTCAATCGAACAATGCTCTGAGATGGGTATTCATGAGCTTCCCACCTTTGTGATGCCTGCATGACCCACAGAGAATCCACGTTTGTCAGGTTTAAAACTTCAGCTGCCTCTGAGCGCAGCCTGGAGCACGTGAGCTCGGGAGCTGCTCTGGGTGCCTGAGCAGAGCTCCTGCAGCAGCGCTGCCCATGGACCTCGTCACCCACACACCAAACCTGCAGCCTCTGCTCGGCACAGCTCCCACGGGGCTCACACTGCAGGAACACTCCTGCAACCTGCCTGAGCACCAAGTCAGTCCAAACTCACTCATTACCAGGAGAGCCTCCACATGGTTAAAATATTTTGCATGCTCAGTTCAGGCACTGGACCCACTTCTCCTTTTAACTGCAGCTTCCTCTCCATTTTAGTGCAGAAAACTCAACAGCTAACTCACAGGACTGAACCTTTAAACACCTGCTGCAGCTTCAGGCACTGGCAAGAATGTCATTTAAAATTCTTAAATTTTGAAAGTGAAAATTTCAAACATGGAACGCATTCAATCCTTGAAACTTCACTGAAGCATTTTAATGAATCCAATCTCATTTAATTTACTCTCAATTCTTGAGATTAAAGCAGTACAATCAATCTGATTTTTCTAATTTCCACACCTGAAGTCCCCCACAATCACAGGAGCAGGCACTGTTCACCAGTGCATCCCAAGTGCTGCTGAGGGCAGGATCCAGCAGCAGAAATCCTGCTCAGCTGGGTCCTTGCAGCAACAGTTCCTGCTTTGCCAGGCAATCACCAGTGCAGCCACTGGCCCCAAAGCCTCTAGGGCTGGGACCCAGGCTGGCAGCGAGTGGGGCAGGGGCAGGGGCAGGGGCAGGGGCAGTGCCTGGCAGGGCTGGGGAGCAGCCAGCCCTGCAGGGAGGACAAGGCAGCAGCAGAGATGCTGCAGGAGGGACGAGAGAGGATTAAAGAGCCCTGGCTGAGCAGTGCTGAAGGTGCAGGCTCCTGAGCCCCGGGACAGAAACTGCTGCTGAGGATGCTCACCCACCGATCAGCTTGTTGGGATGCACAGCAAAGGGCACACGAAAGCTGGAGTGAGCAGGCTGCTCTGAAGGCAGATGATTACTCAAGTCTGCCTCTGCACACACAAACCAGGCACAAAGGGAAGGCTTTTATTTGGTTAATGCACTAAAAGCGAATGCTTTCATTATTTGTGGTTTTACAATGGTAATCCTGCAAGAATAGCTGGACTGGAGCTATTTATCATCTGGCACTCTAGACTTTGTTTCCACAGAAGGAAATGAAAAAGGCCAGGAAGGTTCAGCCAATTTGTCTTTTAATACTCTTTATTGGTTCATTAATGATTAATTCTTTTTAACACTCTGCCCTAGATCCTAAATTCACAATGGCTCAATTTAGATTAAAGATTTCAAATCCCCATCTCTCCTCCCTCTTCTCTTTTGTTTCCTGAGCCTATGCAAAAATAAAAACAGCAAAAAAACCAAACAACAACAAAACCATGCCACTGCTCAGCATGCTGCTGTCAAAGGAAACCATCCCAGACAGAAAAAGCTCTCTGGAAGATTAAGTGGTGCAAAAGATGAAGCAAGCAAGGAACACAACCAAAGCCAGTCCTTGAGAGCCACAAACAGTAAAGGACCCACTCGATAATGATAATATCTGCCACCACTTAGCCACCAAGTCTACAATTATTTCTGCCTAGCACTGCAGTACTGCAGCATTCAGCTGTGCTCAGGTACTGAATTCTGCCTTTGGAAGGAACATGGATTTATTTCTTGAGCAAATCATTGAGAACAGAAAATGCTATTGTTCCACAAACAGAAACCAAAGAAAGCTCTTGGAAACACCTCTAACCAGAACATTTGAACATTTCCTGTGGATTACAGACAGCTACAGCCCTGGTCACAGTGGTCTTTGCAAGTTCCACGAGAATTTACTGGCAATGCATTTGTCACTGCCCTGTCCCAGAGGCTGGAACATGCATTAGAGTATTCTGCCCACATCAGGATTTCAGTTCATCCCTTCAGTGCTTCCTGGAGCTCTAAAAGAATCAGATGAGCAGTAGAGGTGTCTCAGATCCTGTTCCTATCACAACTCTCAGTACAACACAATTTTGCATCTCACTCCTGTTTCGATAAGAAGCAATGAAATAACCACCTTGACAGTGTGCTCTGAGATCTCTGGAGGAATTATGCCATTTCTGTTCAGTATTTTTACTAATCTCTTACATGCTGCTCCTAGCTGTTGCAGTTCAAATACATATTTACCTCAAAGTACACTTGACAAGACTGTAGCTCTCCCATTCATCTCAAATGAAGAGAAACTGATGCAAACGTGTGCATTTCCACACAAAGCAATTAACTCAGGTGATGCATTTATCTGAATCACAGAGCTTTCCTTCTAATCTGAAAGGAAGGAAAAAACCCACAAACCTACAACAAAAAAATGACATCGTATCAAAAAAGCCTCTACAAAGTACTGCAGTCCCCTAGACAGAATAGCATTTTTAGCCTAAGGACACTGCCAGCCCCTTTCTGCAGTTCACTCAGAAGGCAGAAATCTTGGGTACCACAGCCAGAACTGCCACTCTGAGCTCAAAGTTCGTGGGGAGATGTTTGAAAGGATTTAACACTTGAGAAGCTGGCTGGTCTCTAGCCAGGTGTCTGGATGGCAGGAATGGAACATTACCTGGTCAGTATTGCTAAAAATACCTCTGCCACAAGGCCATGCTGGGCGTTCTGCACTCAGCCACGGCACTCCAGACAGCTTCCCACTGCCATGAGCTGTGAGCAAATCTGTGCAAGAACAAAACAACACTGCCTGAGTCTTCCTGTAACTGTCATCACACAGAATCAACACTGCTGGAAATGCCTCTAGAGTTTAATAGCCCCCAATAATTCATTAATTCTGCTTTTTCATTCCCTTCCTCCTACCATCTTGTAATTCTCATCAATATTGAAAGGGAAAGACTGGAAGCTATTACCAAAATTTCCAGGTTTAAGCAACCGGGTTTTTTTCAGCACAGCATTATGTCATTTTTTCCCATATAAAAAGGATTTTCAAGATCACCCATTTCTGTGCTACTGAGCATCCCAAGGGCACGAAAGTTCAGCTTCACTTGAGCCTTTCTACTTAACAATTCACAGCCTGCCTTGGCAATCCCAGGGGTATGGAAATCCTCAAGGAGAGATCCCTTGGGGACGTCCCCGTGTCAGGTTTACTGCTGGGTGTTGATCACTGTGAGTGTTGGGAAAAGCAGGAGGTCCCCAGGGACCCCCAGCCACTGTGATCTGCTCCAAACACAACCTAAAGCACACCCAAACACCCTGCAGCTCCTTCTCATGGCATCTTCCCCGAACTTCTGCACCCCGAGGCCCTGGGAAGAGCAGCTTCAGGAGCTGCCAGTTTTGTTTTGGCCATTAGTGGCACAACGTGCCCCAGGAAAGCAGTGCCAGCAGCAGCTCCTGACTGCAGGCAAAGCTTCAAATCACTCTGCAGTGGTGGGAGTGCCACAGCTGAATTTCTGCCGGCTCTGCTCCTGATCACACACACACACAAGCCCCAGAGGTTGCGGTTCCATGTGAGGGGGAAAAAAAGAAGTCGTCCCTCTTATGTTATTTTAAGGAACTGCACAGTCCAACTGACTTCAGAGGACCTGCTCACGTGCCAAGCTGGACATATGTTTGAACACTTCCCTGAAATAACGCCAGATCCCACGTCACCAAACCCTCTGCCATCCCCCTCACCCTCACTGTCCTCCCGAGGTGTTTAGAGCCTGCTCTGGAAGGACACTCCTGCAGTGTGGGAACAGTGGTGCCCACGGGGATGATGCTCGGGAGTGCTGCAAGGTCCTGGTCCGGGTGCACACGCAGCCTGGAGCACACCTGAGCCCAGCTCGTGGCTGCAGCCTGCTTTGTTTGTGTTTCCAGGGGCAAGACAGACCAGAGCCTCCTCTCGTGTTTGCCAAACGTGGCACTTCTCACCCAGCACCTTCTCCCCAGCAAGCCCAGCCCTGAGTGTCAGTCTGGCACAAACACACCACCGGGGCCGTTCCATGTCGGGCAGCTCTCAGTTAACTCCCACTCGGCTGGGGCAGCGTGAGCACATGGAACGTGCTGGATCAGCCCCTGCTCTCCCTCCACAGGAATTCAGGAGTACCAGCACTGTTATCATCTGCTGCAGAGATGGTGGCACATTCCAGAATTTCTCTACTGTATTTATGCCAGCTGCACGTGAAGATACAGCCCCCAGTATTTTAAACAAGTCAGTAAACCATAAGCTCTGCAGACCCTCTGAAGTGCAGCGCGAAGCATATGCCTGCTTTTGTTTGGATTCATTATGCACTTTCCTGATATATTCTGAAGAGCTGAGAAGGCACCCAAGAGAAACAGCTTGTAATCATCTGATATCTCCATGTGACCTCCCCTCTGCAATTTGCATTGGCTTTGAGTTTCCAGATGAAGACGTTGGACGAAATAGTGCTAGGATTAATTTTAGCCTCCTCCTCAAGATGACTCGCTGATACCAAAATAAGGTTATAATACTTGACAGAGCAGAATATTCTCCTTGCCAACATCATCTGTTTCAGGCTTCTCAGGACTGAAATCAAGTGTGGAAAAACAATTCCAAGCAAAGAGGTACTGTGAGCTTTGAGAGCCGAGAAAGAACTAAAATAGCTTCATTCTTACCAGTTTGCAAATCAGGCTCCACGGCGGGCCTGGGTCTGAACATAACAACATCTCCTTGAAATGAGCCATTCACTCAAACTCAGCAGAAGATGGTACACACAGTTTTGGTACTTTGACAGAACAAATTTCTCCAGTTCTTTGTTTCCAACTACCTGCAGCAATGGACTGGGGAAGGTTCAGTGCCACAAGGGGCAAAGGCATTTTG
This sequence comes from Anthoscopus minutus, assembly GCA_013399455.1. Classification (NCBI taxonomy): domain Eukaryota; kingdom Metazoa; phylum Chordata; class Aves; order Passeriformes; family Paridae; genus Anthoscopus; species Anthoscopus minutus. Next base: position 81,707 of record VWYI01045512.1, read on the forward strand.
CAGCGATGGCCTGGCACCCCTGCAGCTCCTGCAGCAAGGCACAGCAGTCCCTTCACTTGGGCATGTACTCCACAGCTAACACAGCTTCAGAACTGCACTGCCAGCAGTTTTAAACTGTGCTTGTTGGGAATGGCTCTGGAGAAAGCCATCGAGCCTTTCTGAATCCCCACCATGGAGAAGAGCCCAGACCTGCCCTCTCTTACCCACTGCCAGTGCCTGGACAGGCACACCTGAGCTACAATTGTGCAACTTCCAAAGGTGAGCTCAGGCTCCAGTACCTCCCAGTGTCCTTCCCAGCCAAAGCCTTAGCAGCTGGGACTGCAAAGAGATCTCTTCAGCCAATTTTCAGAGCAAACCCAAAGCCACTGCGGGAGCACAGCGATGCTTTCCTGAGAGAGCAGCGCAGGGCTGGAGGAGTGGCAGGGCTGAGTGCCAAGGGATGAGCAGGGAGCGTTTGGGGAGCACCCCGAGAAGGGGCAGCCTCAGAACTGAACTCTGGGGGTTTTGCCCCAGTCATGGGGCAGCAGAGCTGTGGTGGTGGCACCAGTGGCACTGTCCCTCCTGCCTGGCCTGACCCTCCCCTCTGAAGCCACCCAGCAGCAAAGCTCCTACGACCTCTGTGCCGCAGGGAGAGCAGCGAGCTCTGCTCGTCGACAAACCAGCAGCACTGGCTCCGTGCCCACAGGCACACTGCCCTGAACTTCTGTGTGGGGAAAAGGGCATTTCGCAGGTTTTGGGGGAATTTCTAAGTATCTGAGACACATTTACTGTGCACACCACGAGACACATTTACAGGCAAGTAAACTCAAGGGTGTGTACGTATTTCTGTCCAGACAAGCCCAGGAAAAATTCTAACAAGACTGAGTAGTGCCCAAAAATACACTTAATCCTACTCTAATACCTGGATTATTAATAAAGTACACCAATATATTTTACATGAACTACATCATAAACGAATTAGAGGGGAAGTTAAAGCAGACCATGACTATTCTATGTGTTACATTAACCTTCTCTTGCTGTGAATAATTGCTTGACTCTACCAGGACATGGCTGCTGGCTTGCAAGTGGACTTCAGGGGATCATTTTTTGAAAAATTAGGTTCAAATGAGACTTTCCAACAGAGCCTACACTTTCAGCATTTGAGCGTGACAAGGAGTGAAACCTGGGGCAAAAAGATATGGGAGGAGAAAAATGTCCCAGTTCAACAGAAAATGCTGCATTACCAACAACACAGCAGGGAGGCAAAGGCAGCTGATGGAACCCTGACATTCACCTCCTATTATTCCTTCCAAACTATTGAACCTCTCCTAAAGTTAGTTTACATGAAAGAACTAGAATTGAAAGAACCTGTTAGGCACATAAATCATGCCTTGCTTTACATATCCCCTCCTCAGCAGTTACAAGACTACTACTTAATTTCCAATTAATTAATCACTAGTAAAATGCATTATGAAAAAGTTTTCACAAAATAAATGTGAAAAGTAAAATCTGAGGAAAAAAATTGAGAGCTGTCACCAGAGTCTGAGATTGGTCTGAATTTTCTTTCAAATTTGTAGAAATATTGTAAATTAAGCTTTCTTTTTACAAAAATGATCAGCCATCTTTTCTTGTTGTTATGCTCAGCAATTCCACAAATTTGAAAAAAAAATTACATTTCCGAAGTCATAAAACGAAGTAATTCAAAGCAGGTAATTCATCTATGTGAAAATTTCAAGACTTTTCTAGTCCTTACATTTCCTGTTTTCTAAAATAATTTGCAGGAACACATCTGCAGAATTCCACCATATACAAATCCTAGAGAAGGAAAAAGCCCCATAGAAATATATTGTAATATTGACAGAATATATATATATATACACAGACATTCAGTATGAGAGTGGTTCACTGAAAATGGCCAATTCACTTAAAGTTTTATTTACTGAGTGAAAACATCTTGTCATGAGCAATACACAGAACAATAATTCATCATGCAAATTCAATTAAATTAATAACTTTAAATGCTGTACACTTTTCCCCTCAAGCAGTTTATTTTCTCAGTGGAAAAAGAAAACCTACTTTTATCAAGCATGCAATTATTTGATCAGTTTTTATCTCATCTCTGAATAAAGGCCCACAAAGAAGAGAGAGAAGTTCCATTACAAAACCAAACTGTTCCTGCTGCCAAGCCAGAAATATCTTCTCAGAATCTCAAAGAATTGTACACGTCACTTAATCAGACCTACAAATAAATGATCAGTTTTAATTGGATCACTCACAGCATCTCTCTGAAACTATTTCTTCATCTATGTTTACCTGCTCCAAACCGAGGAAAGAGATGTGTGTCTATTATTGGGTAATTAAATTAAGCCATCTGCGATCAAGCGTTCTGTAATTAACATATGTTTACAGATATGGTGTCATCCAAATTACCTACGCTCTCATCTCGACAGAAGCCAGTTCTGATCCTTTTATTACCTCAGCTGGGGAGCACGCTCAGCTCTCGGCAAAGGCCACGTTGTCAGCAGTGACCCCTGGCTGGAGGAACGCCTGGCGCTGCTGGGCTGCTCCAGGGACGTGCCCAACTCCAGCCCCTGGCCTTGGAAGAGAGGACAACGAAGAAGAGAAAAGCCACGATCCATCTAAACAGCTGTACAGGGGATAAACGCTTCGACCTTGAAAACTTTTTACATTTTGTGTCCTGTGCAAGCTTCCTGCCACGAGTACAAGAGTTCAGCACAAAACCTCGCTGCAACCACACACAGAGCAGGGACAGCAGGGGACCTGTGCCAGCCCTGGGTATGACAGAGTGCCAGCCTTCTACCTGGGCATGGCAGGGTGTCCCACACAGGACAGGTGACCTGTGCCACCCCTGGGCATGGCAGGGTGTCCCACACAGGACAGGTGACCTGAGCCACCCCTGGGCATGGCAGGGTGCCCCGCAGTGACACAGCCCCTAAACCAGGCTCGCACACGTTGGCAGGACACGCCTGCAGCCCAGCTGAGCTGCACAGACACACAGACAGCGCTGTCCCTCCACACAGGAGCACAGCACTGCCCTGGCTGCACTGGAGGGCTGCAGGGAAGGAAGAAAATCCATCCATTCTAAGGGTGTTTGCAGAGTAAAAGAGGCGAAGAAGATGGAAAAAAGTAATTTTCACATTAAATACCACCAGCCACAAGCACTAAGGGAAAAGCTTTCCTAGCACTTCTCCCTGTTTTCCCAGCCAAAGCTGGAGTGAGAACAAGAGCCAGATCTCTCCTGGTGAGATTCTTCTGTTGCTTTACTGCAGTCTCTAGACTCTGTAAAAACCAGACATTTTAATCTAGTTTTCAATGTCAAATAACTGATTTCAAGAGCATTTCCCACAGCAATCCATACACTCTCTGCCTTTCTGCTTTTAAAGGCGTGATAGCTTGCAGCTCTCTGAGGCTGCAGTATATATTATACTGCAAAATTACCATGTCAACAAATAACTTTACTTTTAAACAGATCCTTTCTGTGAGCTGGCAGATGTCTGCCAAATTACACTTTTACTCATTGAGATGTTCATTGGGAAAAATATCAGTAAGATACAACCCTCGTGTGCAGTGAGCAGCAACAAGAGCCTCAATGGGAAATGACTCCACCACAGTACCCACACCTCAGCAGCAAAAGGCAGCTCTGAGAACTGGTGTGCTAGCAAGGGATCTCAGGCCCTCGAGGAGAGCAGTTGTCTGATAAATTCTCTACCCTGGGGACATGGAAGTCCAAACCAATCAATAAGCAGGTCCCAGGTTTTCAGAACATGTGTCCTGGTGTGCACATCCCTAGACATGTATGTGTGTGTATGTAATACCTGCACAGGTACTGAGGCTGCAGACACAAATTCGGGTGAATTCATCCCTTTGAGGGACCCAGAGGTGCGAAATGCCAGGCTGCTCATCCCTCCCTGCACCAGCTCCTGCTCCAGGCTGAGCCCAGGGGAACTGAGGGCCAGCTGATCTCCAGACCCACTGCAAACCCTCAGCACCATGGTCCCCTCCTGCCAGGCATTTCAGCCTCCCAGAGTGATGCCCCCCTGAGCTCAGCCCCCCACACTCTGGGGGCCATGTGGGCACGAGAGACCCCATGAGGGGATGCTCTGCCCCAGGACCACCCTGTGTTTGCCCTGGAATATCTTCCCCTAACGTGGATGCAGCTCTGGCACAATGCAACCCATAAAATGGGGAGGACCTGAGTGCTTCCCCCAGATAAAATTAATCAGACAATGATTTACTCATTACAGGGGCATTTCAAGCCACTAGGAAGAGTCACTGTTTATACTGGTCACAGTGTGCCAGTTTCCTTTCACTGTTTTAAAAGCTGTCCATTATAAAACACATCAACAGAATTTTTAAAAAGAGTAAGTAGGTGCACATACACAGCTTTAATCCTCAGCATCTGAGGGAAGCATCAAAGCCACAAACTTCCCAAGGAAGAAGGCATCACATCACTCCTGAAATGGCATAAAAAGTGCCCACGGGTAGTGTACAAGAATTTCTGCTGCTACACACCAACAAGCCAAGAGGTTAACCAACAAGAGGTTAGGAAGCTGATGCTTGCTGGAGAATGACAAGGAGGGCAGCAGGGCCACATGGATAGAAGAAAAGCTATATTACTGCTGGCAGAGCCAAAAGCAGCACAAGTAACTACAATCATACGGCCTTTTTATTTTTAAACACATGAACTGCAATGCCAGATTAATTCAAAGGATCCATTTCTGTCATAGGCAGGATCTGTTTACTGCTGTTATCATGGCTATCTAGAGCACACAAATGCCTGCAGCACATGGAGAACAGGTTAGCTGCAGGAACCCAGGCACACGGGTCTGACAGAGGGAACTGAATCCAATGGCTGCGTTGTACAGCTTTAACAGCATGGCTGAAAAGCCACATCAGGCACCTGGCCACAGAGACCAGCTTAGGAAAGAAGCCAGTCTATGGCAAAAAATAAATCAGCCTTTCCATGGACACTTAATTTCTTCATGTACTCAACAGCAGCCATGACAATGTAGCACTAAAACAGACAGGAGAGAGGAGTTCAGAAACAAAAGCACAAGAAAGGCATTGTTCCACCAGAAATTCTCATAAAACTGGAAACCATTACACACATGGAAGTTGAAGAAATCTGTTCATGTCACAGGAAGCTAAACCTTGCAACAAACAGCAAAATTTAATATCCTTCTACTAATATCCTTCTGTGAAACCCAGGTCTTGAAACAAACACTCAGTCCAATAAAGCTTCTACTGAAGCACCAAATGCAATCCTCCCGTACCAGGGCAGACAAAGAAGCTTTCTGCACTGAACAACAGGTACCCCCAATCTGCATTTAAAATTCCCTAATCTAAGTATGATCTGAGTGTAACTCCCGAAGGAATCAATCCCCGTGCATTCTGATATGATTTTCCAAGTGAGCAGGGAAGAAAGGGCACACACAGGAGAGGGATGCCACCTTCAGCCAACACTGACTGGGCTGACTCGAAAGCAAGGCCTTGTGTCACCTTCTGCACAAATGCCAGACCTGACTTCCCTTCACCACCAGCCTCTGCTCATCTCCAGCAAAGCTCCCTGCCACGGAAGGACAACGACAACAACAAGGAAAAGTGACAGAATCTCGTTTATAACTATAAATGCTTTTCTCCAAAATGTGTTTAAAGATCTCAGAGGGTAACTCAAAATCCCACATTAACGCCAGGATTTTGTCACTGGTAGTGAAGTGCTGCACAAAGAAAACACCTTTTGTTAAAGACCACGTGCTCATTCAGATTTTTTTTTCTACTAGTCACACCCTCTGGTTCTCTTTAAAAACAAGATTTCTCCAAGTTGCCAATAGTTGTTTCAAATCTGCTCCTTTGCTGAATAAGCCTCCCAGTTTCTATATTCAGAGCACAGCCAATGCAGAAGTCTCAACACCCACTAAATTTGAATAATTTATACTCTTACAGTCTTGTATGGCAAGATACAAAGTGACTTAATCATCAGGTATTCATAGCATTCTCCTCCACAGAAGTATGAAACTCAGTGAAAAATATCATTCCAATGCAAGTCCTCAGGCAGTATGTTCCACATAGGAGACAGAGTCGAGTTCTCATTAAAAATTCAGAGCCATAGACAAATAAAATACTTTTGGTTCTGTGTGACTGCTTGCCTGGGCAGTTGGACAATTCATTATTAAGCACATTCCATTTCCAGAATAAGCTGAGAAAACAGGATAGATTGCTTTAATATTAATACACGTGTCTGCACGGTGCCTATTGCATCTCATGAAGCTTTTTAAGCTTAATTCAAACTTAAAATGGCTTTTCACTGCCTCAGTGTTTGCAGTGAGCACACCTACATCCTGGCTAAGCCAGATACTTTCTCAAAAGGAAAACATGCCATGCTAGAGGACTTGTATGTTCCCTTGCTTTGTCTTTATCCTGCTTACCTTTTTATAAACACACAAACAAAGCAAGCAAATGTTTCCCTTATGTCCTCAGATAATGCTGTACAGTTCCACATGAGAGTCACAGAACTGATTGTGTCTTTGGGCTCTGATGTTTGGTTTTGCACAGACACAAACACTGATTTTCTCACAATGAGCTGTCAAATGAAATCCTTCGGGGAAAAACTGGGGCCTCTAAGCACCCACCCAGCTCCTTTGGACCGAGACACCAGCCTGAGCCCCAGCAGCATCGCTGCCATTTCCTGCAAGGTGTCCTTGCACGTGCATTCCTGCCACAGTGCAAGACACAGTTCAGACTTCCAAGCCATCTAAAGATGAACTGCAGGCAGAAAAGAGCAGCTCCCCAAAAGCTACTGAGGCAGAGAATCCCAGCCACAGCAACTCACTCTGTTAAGGGCAAGAGACTAAGGTATGAGAACCCAAAGCAACCAAAGAACTCACAAAATTCCATAGTGACTCCTGTTTCTACTGCCACAGATTATCACCTAAGCCATCGGAGAGGCTGAGCCAGGTGAGTGATCCACGTTTTCCCAATCAATCAAAGTGTGAACCTACACCAGTCAGCAGAAGACTAACTCCTAGTCTTGAGCAGCCAAAATAGGTGGATATGCCTGTCAGCCTCAGAGCTAGCAGGTCAATAAACAAACCACTCAGTCAAACACCTTTTCCTGTTTAATGGGCTTATGGGCAGTGCCTGCCACCTCACCCCACGGGGTTTTGCTGGCACCAGCATCACATCCCAAAGCCCTGACCCCAATTTAAAAGCCTCCAGCAGGCCCAGCCTGTGAGTCTGATAATGCCTCACCAGCCTCAGCCAACCCAGGCAAGGAGAGACAGAAAATGAAGAAATGAAGCAAATCCATCTCAGGCTTCCTCAGAGCCTCCTGGTCAGGGTTCCTCGCTGAAGATCCACGCAAGCCCTGAAGTGCAGCTCCCCTCCTCGCCATGCCAAACTTTCCAGCCTCTTCTGGGTGAGGGATCAGAAAGGGTAAGGGCAAAAGTAACAGGAAAGAAAAACTAAATCAGGATCAGACCCAAACCCTGCCAAAATCAATCTCAGCCTCTCTAGTAACTTCAGTGGGCTTCTGATGTAGTGCAGAGAAGTCAAACAGACTGAATGGCAAGCAAATCGATCTGTTGGATGCTCAGATACCACAGTGGATGATGCCTTGGGCAGAGACCAGAGAGCACTGATCTCCTCTCATTATGGTTTTCATATGTTATACATCACACACACATATGCAGATCTCCTGAATAATACTGAAAAGAGAAAACACCAGAATAAAGGCATTTTGTATTACCTCATTAAGCATGTCAAAAAATACCCAGGAGAAAATGTCACCCTTCATCTCCACTTTTTCCTCCAATATTAGATGTTCCCATTATTTTTTAAATAGCAATAGGCTGGCAAAAATATAGAACAGTTGAGACCTGCATTGAAAACATGCACTAGCAGCAATTACTTTTTCTGAAACTGCAAAATATCATGAAATTGATTCTAATTTTGAAGGCACACAATGAGAATCAAAATATATGTGACCATTTTTCAATTTCTAATTCACTTATCTCAGCAAGCACATATTTCCAATGAGTATTTAAGAAGATTATTTTTCCGATGTTAAGGAAAAATGGGACTAAAATAAAAGAATTTCTGCAATAAGCTCTGAAAAGGACATTTTCAAACATGACAGGTAATCATAGAAGAAAGAAATAAGCCAGTCATTATCGATCATGGTCAAGAAACACAAGCAGAAGTGTCTGTACATCGTTATTATTGCTGATTGTACTTCATCCTTATGGTTTGTTGTCTTGTATGTTATTAATTTCACTAAACTCATGGTAAGTCTCAGCTGAGTTTCTCTTGCTCAGAAGAAAACAGAAAACAGGGACAGTTCTGGGCTGCCCAGCTTTGGCTTGAGGCAGAAGGATCAGTCCCGTGGCCAGGCACCAGTGTCTGTGCTCTTCAGGACGGGGCTGCTGCTGCCAAAGCCCAAAGAGGAGCAGCGCCCTTGTTCAGCCACCGCTGCCAGCCAGGCCAGTGAACTCCTCCATCACAGCACAGCCTCCTCTTTCGAAAGATCATTCAGCACGACAGATGGTGCTGCCACCACTGGGGCTGCTCCAAAGGCCAGCTCTCCTGCCTCCCCCTCCGTGAGGGTGTGCGCCTGGCCTGCCAGGGTCTGACTCCTTCTCCTCACACACTGATTTACAACCCAGAAAAACACGGCTTGCTCCATTAAAACTTGCTTTTTGTGGATCATTTCTGTGTCCCATTGATGAATTTCCTTACAGACCCAAGTGGCTGCTTGTATTTAAGTGCTCCAAGTATTTGGTTCCAGGTTGATCTTTTGGGGATTGGAGGGGTGGGAAGTGGGGATGGTGTTTGAGGGGGTTAATTGTTTGTTGCTTTGGGGTTTGCTTTGTTTTTTGATCTTTGTATCTTGTTCTTTTTAATAGAAATTCTCTTCATGGCAGGTTCCAAACACATGAAAAACCTCCTCAAAATTTGGGAAACGTAGTAAGCGGTGGAAACTGTTGTGAAGTGCAAAAGCTGCACTGCTGCCCCCCAGGTGCTCCCTGAGACAGCACCGACCCAGTGAATTCCCACTGGGGCTTCTGGCTCTCTAAATCACAGCAGCACTTCTCACTGAGGCACAGCCTCTCCTCAAACACCCCTCACTGGCCCAGCTGCACTTGTCCCACACTTGCAGCAGCCTTGCTGCAGAGCAGATGACACCACTTGTTTAGCTCATCAGCCCACAGATACAGGCCTTTTTCCCCCCTCCCTTCTTTTTCCTTTTTAATTGAACTCCTTTGGACACAAGTAGCTCTTCCTGCAGCGGAAATCAATTATGAAATAAATCTAATATTCAGATCAGACTGTATTAGAAGGAACTACTCATCATATATATGATATTTCCAGATTACATCTTAGTGTGGCTCACTGAGTCATCACTTCAGCATTCTCACTAAATCAAAAATGAAACAAAGCGAATCAGTCAATTAACGGGGCTGCTCCTTGCTCTGTGCACATATAATCCTTTCAAGTCCAGCCTTAACTCAATTTGGAGCAGGGAGTGCTCAGTATCTGGAAGGAGCAGCCACTGTGCAGAGCTGGCTGCAGGACAGGACACCCAGCCCAGGGTTTGGGCCTCGGCCACACCAACCCCACCTGGGCCAGCCCCAGCTCCAGCCTGAGCCCCTCATTCCCACAAAGAAACCCAGCTCTGCTCAGGGGAACAATTCACCAGCCCCAGCCCCAGCCTGAGCCCCTCATTCCCACAAAGAAACCCAGCTCTGCTCAGGGGAACAATTCACCAGCCCCAGCCCCAGCCTGAGCCCCTCATTCCCACAAAGAAACCCAGCTCTGCTCAGGGGAACAATTCACCAGCCCCAGCCCCAGCCTGAGCCCCTCATTCCCACAAAGAAACCCAGCTCTGCTCAGGGGAACAACCATCACCACCAACCAGAGTTCATAATCCCTTCCACTCCTTCCACACACCAAAGACATTCTCTCCCCAAACCTGTGCCAGGCGTGGCAGACATGCTGGGAATCTGCTCATTTCTCCATCATCTGACAACCTGGCTGCACCCACAGCCAGAACAGAGAAGGTGCAAAATGCTCTGGTCCTCAACAGACATGGTCACTTGCCGATCATAAACACAGCATTCAGTTTTCAGCAGGTGTACTTTAGGGTAAAGGGAAGGGAAGGATGGGTTCAGTGCACAAGAAAATATTTTGCCCTTGAGAAATACTTCCTAGGTCTGAAATACCTGCCTGTATCAGTACAGAGATGGACCCAACGCCATCAAATGTGATTTATGCAGCCTCTCTCCAGTTACAGATGAGTTAGATGCTTGGTTTCTAAAGCAAAACAATGGCCTGTCCAAACTCCTTTTAGCACAAAAAGCTACAATTCCTAGGTCACCATCCATGACCTGTGCCAGTGCTCATAAAAGAGAGAAAAAAGCCCTAGTACAGGTAGCAGCCACAATGGGGCAGAACAAAGCTGCATTCAGTATCCAGCTCCTGAAGAAACAGCCACATTCAAATCTTTTCTCAGCTGGGATATGGACAAAGCAAACATTCCTTTGCAGCAGCAAAGATGAGATTGTTTCTCCCTCTTACACACGAGTGTTTGTGCATTTGCTTTCCAATTCAAAACACATCCTCCTTTAGTCCTCCATTCCCTCTACTTATGCATGTGGCTGCAAGAAAAGAAATTCTGAACTAGTGATGAAAAGAGTTCTAGTCTCATTAAAGTTGCAGAGGAGCTTTGCAATGGATTTAGATGGGATTAGAGCCTTTATCTAGATTAACAGTGCTTAATAGCACAGCTAACAAACACGCTGCTCTGCACAAGGAGAAATGATGACTGGATTTTTCTTGACTGGTCACTTTTTCCCCGTTACCAGCATCTGCAATGTCTGTGCACATTCTAGCCTACAATATTTTCCCACTTTCCCCCAGTTTCTGGCCCGCCTGGCTGGACACGTGGCTCTGACTCGAGGGTGCAATCACATCAGCATCTGACCAGTTCTCTGAACCAAGAGAGGAGGTGTGAGCCCCCTCTGTCTCACCAAAGGCGCTGGTTTGGGGTCTTTTGCTTTACACAACAGCACTTCCCATAAAATTGCAGAAACTCAACGTTTTTGAAGTCCCGCTGACTTTGCTCAGTTCAAGCTCTACACAGATGAAAATATTTGACAGACCACGTAATCAGGCACAGCACTGTCCCTCAGAAACCAAACTGGGATGTCATATTTTCAACAAACGTAGGGGTTGAGTATAATTTGTTGTAACTATGAAACTAAAAGCCTAAGGACTTATACTTCACCTTGCATTTGCCAGGAATTGCTGCTATGGTGAATTGGATCAGCAGTGCAAGCTAACCAGGGAGACAATCTCAGCCACAAAGGCAGAGTGCTACTTAGATGTATTTGTACCATTTCTTTTGCACTTCATATTGTTTAGATAAATCCAAATCATTTAGCTTCACAGATATTTTTGCACCGTGGAAAATGACTGCATATATCCATCCCCAAGCACAAACTCCAGGGGTTTGGACCAAGGACTGTGAAAGGCAGCACCTTCCTAACAAGACCCTCCATTCAAGTGCTTCCACTGGGGAACATCTGCCAACAGGTTTGTCCCTGCTTGCTCTTTTATTGTGGCAAACTCCTTAGCATCAGTTTTTCCTGTCCTAATCACCAGCTTCAAACACACTCCCACTGCAAAGCCAGGCGTGCACAGCATCCTGTGCTTTGATGCTTTCCAACAAAGTACTGACCACATCAAAACTGTTTTTTCCTTCCAGCACCTCCTCTCAAAGCCCTCTATCTACAGCTGTGTCAGAACAGCTCCAGAAGAGCTGCCTGCTCAGCTTCACCATTATGCTAAGTACCAGAATCTAATAATCCACGGGCATTTGCAGAAGCTATCTGAATGATTACCCTTACTCAGGTCCCAAAGCAGAACTGATGTCTGTGTGCAGAACCTGCATCATTTCACATCATGACGTGGGAACAACAAAGTCACTTGGTCACTGCCCCAAGGAGCCATTCCCAAACCCAATCCAGCCTGAGTGGCAGCTGCAGCAAACAGCTGGACTGAGGAGAGGCAGCTCCAGCCATCAGCTGGACTGAGGAGTGGCAGCTCCAGCCAACAGCTGGACTGAGGAGAGGCAGCCAGGGAACTCGAGCAACAGCACCAGCTCTGTGGAACAGGTTCACAAATATCATCTTTTTGTTCAAGTAGGTATTTTACTATTCTGACACGCAGTTTTGTATGTTACTAGCCATGGCACTACCATCCCTGCTGGTTTTCCTGCTCCATCTCTTAGCAAACCATCTTCTTTCTGGCAAATGCTTCTAAAAGCCTTCACCTGCCTTTGAACATGAATACATTAACACAATTAATAGATTTTATTATCTTTAACACACCTTCTACATCTGATTACTTCGCACTAATGCACAAAGAACATTCACATGTAATCTAGACATGTAGGGCACACAGACTACTAATTATATAGTAGAGCTCCCATTCAAGTATGTCATTTACATTTAAAATCTTGTTCATTTTTCTTAGCATTCTCTATTAAAGCTGATTTAAATTATATCCTAATACTGCCTTGTAATTGCAAGAGTAAAATTTTGTATTTATTCCAAAGTTAATGAGTATCTATAACTTACATTAACTGTGAAGCAGTAAATTACAGTAAAATATGATTTGCTGCACTGAAACCTAGCAGAAATTCTGCTGCAGCATAACAGGTAGTTCCCATTCTAGGATTTACAAGTTACTGCCACACACAGGGCACAGCAGTCAGCTCAGGCCCAGAGATGGTTCTAGGTGATCCCTTAACCCCTCTGATGCCAAGAGGTCCCAAGGGATCATCAGTTCTACACTGCCTCTGAAATCTTCAACATCCATACGCAGGGCGTAAGAAATGCAAGAGTTTTTTTTAAACCAAGACATGAAACGCAAGCCCCACCAAGAAACACACAGCCTTTCCATAAAGACAACCACCTCCCACTGTGGGCACAGCCTGAGCTCTCCTTCCAGGCAGAAGGGGTCAGGAGGAGGCAAACTCTGAACAGCTCTGCTCTCCTAAGGCACAGACCACACTAACCCTGCCAGCACTTCAGCTGGGCTTGGCTTGCACCTCAGAATAGAAATCTCTAACACTTCAGTGGATCCACTGGGATAGAGGAGCCATGTGAACACCTCTGTGAAGGAAAGCAGAACGGAGCATACCTGAGTCCTTTCTCCCAGGCTTGGACAGCTGCCTCGCAGCTGCTGGCCAGTCACATCTGTGCGTGGATTAACACAAGGCTCAGACACCAAATAAGCCTGCTCAGGCGAACCACACGTGGTAAGAGAACAGCAGAGAACAGAAACTGTGTCTGATGAAAGCCCAAAGACAGCTCCGAAACTCCAGGAGCACATATTTAGTAACTACTCTGCACTACCACTGCAAGGAGAATGAGCTTCTCAACGTGTTCAGAAGGCACCCACCTGGATTCCTCCAAGAACTGAGATTTGCGTATTCTACACAGACATAATTAACATCTACAGAGTGGATAATATACTTCACATCTGCTTCTGGTTACTAATTTAGCCAGTCCCTGAAAATGGAGGCTTGCAAACTGATAAGACAGACTCATTACCTTTACAACAAAGACCACCAGTTGATTCCCACCAGGACCTGGCCTTATTAACCTTAGTTTTAAATTACAAAGTCACAGCTGTACTCATCAGTTGCTTGATGAAGATTCATTTGCCAATCTCATCTCACAAAAGGAGTAATTAACGTGAAGACATTACAGGCTGGTGATTGGAATTGTTATAATGAAGGACTGCAGACAAATAGCAAGGCACCTGGCATATCTGTAACTACTAAAAGCTCCCTCAAAAGTTCCAATTTACCAGCATAATTGTAAGAAATTAAGTAAAAGCACTGAATTGCAGTAGTCTTGGGCCTGTTCTGCACACAGACAAATAAATTCATGTCTCCATATGTAGCATTGTTACAGCTCTGGTGATTTGAGGACAGAAAGAAAGAACTCTGTCATTTCTTTGGCTGTTTTATTAGGAAAGTCTGAACAAGTCTTCAGCACAAAATCTCTTCATCAGATCTGGCAAAAGCAGAAGCAAGCTCCAGGCTAAACACAGGACAGATGTGAGCACCTATGGAGGAAAGGAGGGTGTTGAATGGGGGTGATGAAGGGCTGGCAGCTGTGGAGAAAGGAGGCAGGACACAAGGACGAGGGCCCACAGGGGCTCAGTGAAAAATAAGAGATCAAAGCCACAGACACCAAAGGCAGGGGCGTTCCCAGGCAGGCTGCAGCTCCAGGAGCCAAGGCCCTGTGTCACCCCGGGAAAGAGGCTGGACTCATCAGCCTCCTGACTCAGGGGCTCACCCACACCAGCCTCTCAATGGGAGGTCCAAAGGCAGAGGGTGTGAAAATCCCTGGGAAATTCCAGAGGGCCGTCCTGGGCTCTGCCAGGCTGTGCAAATCCACCTGGCGCTGGTGCCCAGCCTGCCCACAAAGCCAGCCCCAAACCAGCCGCCCTGGACCCCTGAGGCAGTGAATGGCTGCAGACATTCCTGCCCCAGGCATCACTGCCCTCTCCTTTCCTGTGCCAGGGGCCTGTCCCCAGCTCCAGGAGCTTCCCCAAGGCCTCTTCTTGGCAGAGTTTCTGGAGTGTTTGAAGGAGCAGACACAAACCAGGCTATACAGGGCAAGCCACCCACTGCTGCCCTGCTCAGGGGCTCTCTGGACACAGGGGATCCTGGGGCGTGAAGCCCTGCTGGAAAAGCTGGTCTGTAGATGTAGGAGCATTGGCTGGAGTGGAAATGCTGCCGTGCAGCTCTGTGCTGGGCAGATGCAGAGCGGCTGAGCTCTCCCATGTGCAGCAGGGCCCATGTGCAGCCCTGCTGTACATGGTAGAAAACATGGTAGAAAATGGTAGAAAACAACAAAACCCATAGAAATACTGATTTTGTAGTCAGAACAAAGTTACTTGGAAAGGAAAGGAACGCTGTGCATGTCCTGCCAAAGACAACAGTTTTTACATCTCCAGATTCTTGGTCTTCAATTCTCTGTCTTGGCACTGTCATTTAAGAACTCACAGGCATTTGCTGAGGATTAGTCCAGCTCCAGACACTGTCCTTCCCCTCTGCTTTGCTTGCAACCACCTAACACTCCAAAGGATTACAAGCACACAAGAATCCCACAACCAGGTCAACAAACACAGCCGGGTATTTACAGAGCAACTCCATCACAGCACCACTGAGGACCTGCAGGTTTAGCCCTCTCTTATTTACCACAAACAGAAAACCAGAAACTTGGACAAGTAAAATGCATTCGATCACAACAGCCTGAGGACAAAACCAACCCAGAGCCACTGCAGAAACTTCAGACGGAGAATGGTTTCCCAGAAAAGAACACATGAATATGTGAGACTACTGGAAAAGAAAATGAGTGCCCTTGTAAGGTATATTGAACAAATCTCTTCCCTTCAATGAAAAGCACTAAGATCTCATGTTAAGATTCTTCAGCAGTTAAGCTTTTCTAAACATATTCAGGGACAGAGTGATGCCATTTTGAAAGATGCCTAGAAGGATTTTCAGGAGTCAAAGACAAAAAATAAAGTCAGTGATGAGCAGTAGCTGTAGAATCCTAAGTCTGTACTGCCCATCTGAATGTCAGCTGTTTAATGTCCAATTCGCCTCTGACATTTTGCTTTCAAGGCTGCCTGCCTGCTTGGTGCTCAAGCCACACATTTTTCAGCTAATCCTGACATGTGGAGAAGTTTTATCAGTAGCTATTTCACAGCAATATTGCTACTAAAAACACAACAAAAAATGGACAGCTGGAGTGTTACGTAGATAGATTTTCTTGCATAAAGGAATAAATACAGTCTGAGGGTGCATATGGTCATTGAAGAGTTTTTCCACTGAAATGAGAAGTGCCAGGGTGTGCAGACCTCATTATTAATGAGAAGAATTTACTTGGCCAAGCTGCCTGGAAAATCTCATCTTTTGAGGATCTGCCTTCAGTGTGAAAGCTCTGCAGAGGAGCCTGTACACATGAAGCAAAGAAGAAAACCCTGAAATATTAAATATTAACTAGATACTATTCAGTTAAGGAAAGCTTTCACACAATCCAGGATTTACAGTGAAAAAGGACTTAACCATTTTGAAGACAACTCTCAGCATCCAGTGGCTCTGCAAGTGCAGGAATACACTCCACAGTCCCTTCTGCTCCAAACCAAAACACAGACTATTTGATCATTTAACATGTGGATGTAATGAGCTAGAGAATACCCTGACCACTGTGTTCCCAGTTTAATAAAAACACATAACAAAACCACAGAAACCTTCAGAAGTACAGGTATTGCATTCTGGTATCAATTTAAAAGCTGGGAACTTAGGATGCCAGTCAACTACAACACCCAGCTCTCCCCCTTTATAAAGATCAAAAGGTTGAAAGAGAAATTTGATGGAAATGGTCTTCATTACAACATAGCTCGTTTTGTTCAGGCACAGGACCCAGAGTGCCATAACCTTTTGGGGCTGGGATAAGTATTCTCTAAAATGTCATTTCTGATAGGTTATGTACAGTTTATTGGGAGGGGTTATTACTTCAGATGAGACAGGACTTACAGCTCATCTCTCCATAACCACTGTGCACCACTGCCTGTTCCACTCCCCCTCAGGAGCCATGAACCTGGGCAAGGATGGACCACAGAGCAGGGCTGCAGCCCTGGCCAGGCACACTGGGCACCCCACCTGAGCTGGAGGACGGCAGGAGCAGGCTGTGGCCACTGAGAACCCTTCACTGTCACCCACTGTCCTTTTTCTGACATTTCCCAAACCCCTGGTGATTAAGATGGTGAATAAAATTACCCAGCACCCACGACACCCACCCAGGATCCACAGCAATGGATCTGTGAAGGGCCCTGAACACCACATTCATCCCTGAATTTCATCCTCACCCCCATCTCCCATAAATACCCAGAACCCTAAAACTGGGTCACTGCTGCCTGGAGGGTGGCAGGGGAAAATTCATAAATATTGATGCAGGAAAAAGAAATAAACTTTTACTGGAGAAGTGGGTTCTGCCTACCATGCCCCAGGAGCCTCAGTGCCATCAGCATTTTGTGGTGCCAAACCATAACTTAAAGGCTGAGTTTTATGCCAACTCACCGGCCTTGTCAAGGCTTCTCATTTTCCATTTCAGCCCATTAATATCATGAGAAGTCTTCTCTGGCCTCAGCACCACTTCTGGAAAGGGCTTGTACTCCCTCCAAAAAGCTGCCTCTCCTGATGAGGCTGCGAGAGAAGATGCTCCTCACACGCCAGGAAAACACAAACTCCCCCACTTCTAACGCCACAGTCCAGCACCAGTCAGCAGGATCTGTGCTTCAAAGTCATGTATTTTCAAGAGACATGGTTTTCTGATTCAGAAAAGCCTTCTAATAATGAACTGCATGGCCCATAGCTATTTCAATTTGGTGGATCTTAAACAGCACCAAAAAATAATGATAAATTACGATTTTCAAGTAACTTAGGGTAGGGGAAAAATAATCACAACTAATTTATCTGTTTGCAAGGAAAAGCCTTCTAGTAAACATCTCCATCATGAAGGAGAGAACAGACAGAAATGTTCTCCTCTACCACTAAAAGTCAGGTTTTGCCACAGAGGCAAAGAGCAGACAGCACAAGCTGAGCTCAGTACATCACTAAGTGATTATCTCCTCGAGAGAGCAATGCAGCTTTCATATCAAGAACACACAGTTATAGGTCTCTGCAAGAAATTGCCAAATACGATTAGCAGGCAATGTAATTGAACAAATATGTCTCATGGAAAAGACATAAACTTCAAATTAACCGGAGCCTGAACTGACTTTGTTGTTGATCACATTTCATATAAGCTGAAACCACCACAGTTCAACAAACCCAGCCTCAAACTGCAGGGACACTCAAACCATCAGCCATGTTGAGCCAAAGTCAGCACCCAACAGGAGCTTATGAACAGAAAGAAAAAGCTGCTTGCATATTTTTAATTCAACATATTCTATTCAGGATGTCACTCTTAACGATACTCAAAGAATTCTCACTGGCTTTCGAGTTACCCATAACTGGTTCTCTCAGCCCAGGCAGGAGAGCAGTAAACTGCAGCTGGAGAGGCAGGAGGTGCTGAGAGGCTGAAGGAAGCTGCATGGACCCTTGCAGTGCAGGGATGTGTGTGCAGGAGTGCAGCTCTTCACCCAGCGTGCCTGGAGGCTCCCCCATGAAAACGCCTTCAGACACCAAACCTGTGCAAATGCATCATTTATTGGCTGCAGGAGTGACTCGTTCCAACACCTCTGGTGTTTGCCACAGAACCACAGCAGTACAAAGGGAGGTGAAGTGATTGCTCCTGTCCCACAGCAGAGCAGCACAAACACGCGCCACCTCCTGCCCACGGACACTGAGCTCTCCTCCCTTGGCTCTAAAAGCAAGGGCCAGCAGTCCAAGGAGAAAAATATCTCAGCTAGAACAACTGAAACCAAAGTGAAAACCCGGCATCTGAGTGTTTCCACTCTTACATGAAAAACCCCTCGTGGCAGGATCAGGAGGTGTCACATCCCCTCCGCTGGCAGCTCTGTGCCCACACCACAGCCCTGGTGCCACCAGAAAGCCACCACAGCGCTGCAGGGCGAGCCCCACGCCACCCCTCCAAACCCTCCAGGTTTGTAAAACCAAGACAGATTAATAAAATTGACCAAGGATGAAGAAGGACTGAAATATCTCGCTTGTTTTCTAAAGCCACCGGCAAAAATCAAACCAATTAAAATCATGATCTGAGTCAGTTGTAGTCGATTGCTGGCACCTCGGGCCAAACGCCGCCAGAGCAGAGTCGCAGTTGGTTCCCAATTTAGCTGTCAGTGCGACAAGGGAAGGGGCTGGAGGAGATGAAAGAAGGCATTAATAATTACAGAGGCAAAGATGAGAGCTTGGTCCACACCATGGGCACAGGATTTGCATCAACCTCCCGTGCCTATCTGACAGCAAGCCTGGCCCACGGCAAGAACAAAGTCAGGAAGCAAAGAGGAAAACTTGAAGGGAAGTCAAAAAAACCCCCAAAATGGTGCACAGAAATGTAGTCAATAAATAATATTGTTACAAAGCAATTTAAACCAAATGTTGGCAGAAAAAATGTTTTCAAGGAGCAGGTGACAAAAGCACCTTGCAGACCACTGTGGATGTGTGCCCACGGCAACGTGGTCATTGTGCAAGGGACATCAGGGTGCATCAGCCGCAGGGCACCACGGCAGGGCTGGGCCACCAAGCAACACCAACAGAACAAACACACAACACCAAGCTCTTCTGAGACTGTGACCCCTGACA
Source organism: Anthoscopus minutus (assembly GCA_013399455.1). NCBI lineage: Eukaryota > Metazoa > Chordata > Aves > Passeriformes > Paridae > Anthoscopus > Anthoscopus minutus. The sequence continues at coordinate 101,052 of VWYI01045512.1, forward strand.
GAGGCAGTCCAAATCTAAAAAAACCCCAAATGATCCAACAGCAACAAAAAAAACCATCACCCTAGGACAGAGGCTAAAAATAAGAGTCAGCACCACTGGTTTTCATCAGGCCTTCCTCCGTGCCTGAAAGGGGAGAGCTTGCAGCCAGCAATACCTGCCCTTACTTTGGATTCAGGATCACAAACAACTCATCAATTCCCAGCAGTTCACACGCGGCTTGAGCCAAGGTATCATTTTTCTGGGGAGGAAAAACAAGAGCAGGAAACGATTACAACTCTAAAAATACCAGGGAGAGAAGAGCTGGAAGGCTGGGCCCGTGGCAGACCTGGTTCTCCTGCCGGCACACGGGCTCGCTTGGGCAGCAGAGCCTGCCCACACACAGTGGCCTGCTTTGGGGTCAGAGAGGCCCTTTTCTCTGCAGGAAAGCCTAGCAAGGTGCTCATTCCCTTTCAGCTGCACCCCTCGGTGCTCCAGGCTGATCCAAAATTGGTCCTTATGGTTTATGAGGCACTTGGAGGAGCACAGGAAGGATCCACATGTTTGTCGTCCCAACTTGTAGGGACAGCACCCCACAGAGGAGCTGAAAAGGGACCAGTTCCCGAAGGTAGCCAAGGTCCAGGAAATAATTAATTAGAGAACTCTATTAGCCTATTGAATAGGCTAAAAGAGGTGCACAACTGATAGTCCTTGCATTTTGAGATTCCCATCCTTAACCCCCTAGAAAGGATGGAGACCTGACGTGTTTCCAAAAGGACAAGCTGATAAAAGAGTAACAAAGAGTGCAAAGAGCAGCGTTTAGCACCCCAGCACCCAGAGAAAAGCCTGTTACTGCACTGGGTGGGAATTCAGCTACCACCACGCCGCATCAAAAGAAACTTCCTCACATTTCTGTCTTCTGCTTTAAAATCTGTCCCACGTCTTCCTCATGTGTCTGCACGTCCTGATCAATTACCTTTCGTCAAAGCCTTGTTACACACACACAGAAGTTTTAATTGATTTTCTCAAGTCAGTGAGCAAGGAATAAATTACATCTTGGGAAATAAAGCTGGGCACACCAGGGCAGCCTGCTTCACTGCTGCGAGATTTAAAAGCTCAGGAACAAAGGCAGATCTGGGCTGTTGCCACTGTTTGATCTGAAGCCTCGAACTGGCTGGTGCTCTGAGAGCTGTGCTGGCCCAGCTGCTCACCAGCCAGCCCTCGGATGGCTCCCACCAGCACAGCCAGGGTGCTGAGCCCACAGCACACCGTGCTCCACAGAAAGGATTGTGCATCTGGCAATCAGCTTACACTGATCACAGCAGTATTAGCCAGGATTTATAAAGCACCAGCCATTCTCTCTACACAGGAAAACACTGAGACATCACACAGCACACTGCAGACTTGAATACCGACCAGAAAATGCACAGAAAACTGACATTTCCATGCTTTGTGATTTACCAAGGGGTTAATGAACCTTCAAGCAAGACCTTTGAGTCAATAACCCTTATGATTGTGAATAAAGGTAAAACAAATAAGAAACAGATAAAGATGAAGATAATGCAAGAGACTGAATTATACAGCGTAATTCCAAAAGCCAAATTCTGAAGCACAAACAACCAAAATACAGCAGAACTGGAGAGGCAGCAGCTGCCTTCAAGGACATCCAGCACAGGACAGGGTAAAACTTCAGTGAACTCTTTCAGTTCACAGCATCTTCCAGGCAATCTTGGAGGATGCAAACTAAACACAGGATCCTGCTCCCTTTTTTTTTCACCAGCATGGTTTATCTGCTGCTGCAGGATGAGATTTCAGGAAACAAATCTGTTTCTCTTACATGCTTCAGTCTCTACTAAACGTGCTGGAACTATCATGGCAATTTCTTGTACACACACAAATCCCATACTGCAGAATCAAGCCTCAAAATTACAGTTCATTCCAGCAATCTTCAGGCCTATCTTAAAACAGAACATTGATTTGACACAACCCCTCCCACACACTTTTTATAAAGAAAAAAACTGGGGATAAAAAAGAGAGCAAATATTTAAAATATTCATGACCACAGCGGTCAGCACTATGAAATGCAGAGAGTATCACACTTCCACTGAGGATTTGACTCAGCAAGGCTGATACTGAGCAGCACAAATTACGTTTCAGTCTAACCTGACAGGACAGTCCTGGCTCAGGTTCTGTTCCTTGCGAGGTGCCACCCAAATAAACACGGATGAGCCATCACAGCCTCTCACCAGCAGTAATTCCAACCTGTCCCATGCACAGGGACAGCTTAAACACAGCAGCAGTAAGAACAGCAATTAGAGCCTGGCTGAGGAGGCAGAAGCCCTTAAAGAAAAGCCATATAAAGGAAGAGGGTTTCACACAGTGCAAGGATTGGGGCTGAGCTGCCAGCAGGGCAGTCCCCAGCTGTGAGGCAGCAGAGCAGCGTGTGACCTGCTCAGTGACACAGGTGTGCCTGACAGACGGGCACTCCCAACCACCCAGCTCGGCTGGGTTTTCCTCATTTCTTTCAGAAGCCTTTTGTCACTCACTCAGAGTTCCTCAGGCACACTCAATGGCTCCTTCTGAAATACATTTAACGTGAGAATTTGTGATAGTGGGAACGTGGCATGACAGGAATATCCAGCATTTGCTGATAGGGACCCAGAGCGCTAACAGGTTTTGGGTAAATGGAAAGCAGAGATGTTTGGCACCTTGCAGGACAGATTGTCAAGTCTTTTCTGCACCATTTCAGGCTGTCAAGCCTGTGTGCTTCCACTGCACTCTGGTATTACTACAAGTTATGCCCATAATATCTCCTCTTCCATTACATTCTTCAGCTCTCCAGAGACTTTTCAAAGCTAATTTTCCATCGTTCAAAATCTCACAGCATTTTTTTGCTCCTGCGCCAGCACCACGCTTTCTCCCCCTTCCACTCTCAGCCTGGCACTTCTTACTCATTCCACAAAGCAGCTGAAAGTTCATCCTTCATGATCAAATGTGGAGTGAAATAAAAACCAGACACTTCCAGACCAAAAGGCACAGCCCCACCACCTCGCTACTGAGCTTCCTGCCATCCTCCACACTGACTCGAAACCCTGCTTTTTGCAGCTGTAATGTATTTCAAAATCTCTTCCTCACATTGTTCAGAAGTGCCGAACTAATTTTTCTGATCATACTCAAAAGTCTTGCAAAAACATCTGTTTTGATGGGAGGCCTTTTCAGACCAAGGGTGGAACAAGGACAGGGTTGGAAAATCTGACAGGTCTTTTTCCTTAAAATAGCTCCAGTGTGACTGTTTTCCCTCAGTAACCTCAAAGAGGTTTTGCTTATGCCCCAGTGGGGGAAGAAATTCAAATTTTTAAACCCTGAAAGTTGCCATGAAAAGAACTGACAACTTCCACAGCTCTGCATAATCCCTTTCCTCCTCAACACTCATTAATTGCTGCCACTTAAATTAAGCATCCCTAAACAAGAGCATCTACTGTTCTTAAATGAACTACTGGGAAAAAGTACAAGTTTATCTTTGTCCTGTCTTCCATGCTGTTTCCTCCTTGCACAGGAGTTACTGGATCACTACACATAAAGCTTTCACTCCTCTTCATCACCTACTACCAGGATACCTGTTAGAAGCCTGTTATTTACACTAATTCCCAACATCCCAGATATCGTGAGATAGAAGTTCCTCCCGAAGACACAATTATACAAACCGAACTTGAGAACTGGGGCTTGCACTGATAATCTGAAAAGAAAAAAAACCAAACCAAAAACCCAAACCCAAACAACATGAAACCCAACCCCAAAACAAACACCCCAAGCCCTCTTCCAGCCAAAGAAGCCAAATGTGCTGCTCTCCAGTGGCCAAGTCACACAGCTCTGTGCGAGGCACAAGCAAGCTCCAGCACCAGAACAGACACTCCTTTAGCAGCCTCTTGGCCAGGCGGTGTCCTGACCTTGGAGTGGATCTGAAACAGCTCACACTTCACCTCAGAAATCTTTTTTCAGCTGGAGCCAGACTTAAGACTTTCTGCTTCTTCCTTAGGTGATCAGGAAGAGCCTTGCCATTTGATCCCTTCGGACTTATTTCACTTTCATCACCTTTTATTGAGTTCTGCTACAACAAATGAAAGCCCAATATCCTTTCCTCAGAAAGCAAACACGGGGCAGAGCAGGGAGAAGAGCAGAGCAGCAGATGAAAGTCACTCCAGCTCTCCTTGCCCTATCACTTGAAAGCAGGCAGCTATTTTTGGCAGTCTCTGAACGTTCAGTCACGGTACGCAAGACGAGAAGCAAACGTAAAGCAGAGCACATGACAAACCTGCACGGATTGTCACCAGCAGGGCTGCAGGGACCTCTCTCCTCCTTGCAGCAGGACAAACAGCCCCTCAACATCTGCAGCGTGGCCAGGAGCCACCTGCCCTACGTGATGGCCTCAAACAGCTACAAAGCACGATTCCCCGGGGCCATGCACACGCCTGTACCTCCCAGCAATACTACAACTCCCAAAAATACTCCCAGATCTTTATTTAAATAGGGAAGACTTTCACAGGTCAGGTATTCCAGCTCTGCACCCCACAAGAAGCAGCGATGGCTTGCAGTGACAATTGGGTCCGTCCTAGCTTCTTATTCTCCTGCAGCACTCAGAGGAACAAAATGTATGTGACAGCAGCTGGGAGCACTGTGTATAATTGCAATTAAAATACGTATCATTTTCCAGGCAGTACTGTAGCACAACTTGGGCAAAATGAGAGGCAAGAGCAACATAAGAATTTCACATGTGTACTGAACATAAAAGATAGCTGCACAGAATTCCACAGCAGATGTAAAATCCGAAGGAAAAATGTTTTTGTGTAAGCAGTTTGACAGCACACTGACCATGTGGACATAAATCCAGCCTCAGCTACTTGAACACTGTGGCCAGCTACTTCAGAGACAGAAGGGAAAAGAAAGGAACCTCCCATCCTCCTGGTAACTGCTGGAAGATGGCTGAAAGAACAGAATCAGAAGAGATCTCAGTCCCCTGTGTGTGTGTGTGTGTGTGTGTGCTGGGCGGTTTAGAGCAGAGCTGTGCTGTGGCTCACCTGCAGCTCAGCCTGCACTGCTCCCTCCCCCTGCTCCTCTCTCCTCTGCCCCTCTCCCCTAGCTTTCCTCTCTAGTTCTTTCAGGCTTTCTTTCTATTGTATCTTTCCATTTTATGCAAGAAAAAATGCCCTGTGCTTTTTCCCTTCACTTAACAAAAACCAGAAATTTCTAAAATTTGAGCAGAAAGTCACCTACAAAAGAAGAGGAAAAACTCTGAAAATTCCTGATTCCCCTTTCCTGGAGGTACCAAAAGCTGTCTGGGCACAGTCCTGAGTGATGTACTCAGGAGATCCCACTTCAGCAGCACGCTGGATTGGAGGAGCTCCAGTGAGGACCATTCTGTGCTTCCATACACAAAATGAACAGAAAAATACAACAATCAGGAGTGCTAACTACCACTGGATTTGAATAAACAGGCTATGGGGGCAGGGAAAGTGGCTCAGAACTCCTAAACCTCTGCCATTAAAGGCAGTGGCTAAACCAGAGTGAAGCTGCTGGAAGCGCGGAGCTGACGGATGTCACCTCTGCTGGGCAGTCCCTGGAGAAGCCACCGGCCCTGGGAACAGTCACTTGTGGCCAGGAGAGAGAGGGAGCTGCCCAATTCCTGCCCAGAGAGAAGGGGAAGTCACCTGTCACCCTCCTCAGCAGGGGCTGGGTGAGCCACCTGCCCTGGCTGCCCCCATGTCACTGTGCTGAGCTGGGTCACTGCCCAGGGCTCATGGTGTCACTGCCCAGGGCTCATGGTGTCACTGCCCAGGGCTCACTGGTGTCACTGCCCAGGGCTCACTGGTGTCACTGCCCAGGGCTCATGGTGTCACTGCCCAGGGCTCACTGGTGTCACTGCCCAGGGCTCACTGGTGTCACTGCCCAGGGCTCATGGTGTCACTGCCCAGGGCTCACTGGTGTCACTGCCCAGGGCTCACTGGTGTCACTGCTCAGGGCTCATGGTGTCACTGCCCAGGGCTCACTGGTGTCACTGCCCAGGGCTCATGGTGTCACTGCCCAGGGCTCATCCCCATCTGTGAGGTGACTGGTGTCACTGCCCCAAGGGCCTTCCAGAATGTCCCAGGTGGTTCCAGAAGGTTCCACAAAAGCCTCACTAATGCTGGCAGCAACACTGGTGCCACCTCGGTCTGTTTTCAGGGGCTGGAGGAGGGAGAGGATGGAAGCACGATCAGGTCCCATGTCTGGGATGTCAGTCCAGCTGCCCACAGGAGCACAGAAACCCAGAGCAGTGCTGAACTGCTCTGCACCCCTGTGCTGGACAGAGGTGAAGCTGCCACTTCACAAAGTGACACCCACAGCAAAAGCAGAACACTCGGGTCAGAGCAGGACTGCATGATGCCCACCTCTGATCCCACAAACACTGGAGAAACTCATCCTAAGCTGCGTGGTAACCAAAAGCACATAAAAGATATCAACCACTGGTTAACGTATTTATTCTTAAAGCAACCAAGAGAGCCTTATATCAATTATGTCAAGCTCCAGCTTTTGAAAAGCACCTAGAGGTTCCCTGGGCCACAGAACAGAGCAATCTCTATAAATACACCTTCATTTCAGCTACAAGCACATCCAGTGGCACGGGTAACGAAGCACCACTAGTTCAGATGTAGTCAATCTTGAGCTGTGTACATGTAATGCAGCCCAGATCAATGGCAATTCAATTGCTATTTCAGGAATATTTCTTCTTCCCACTTCATTGCTGTCCTCTGCTCCCTCCCACCTCACCGTGCTGCTCTAATTATTCAAACAACGTAAGCAGTGTTCAATCCATGCCAGCCCTTTCTTCCTTTAGCACTGACCTTGCCTTATACATCACTCTCACAAAACTAATTAAGTGGAGAACAGTCTCACTTTACACTCTCTTCATGAAAAGAACTGAATTGTTACCTGCCTGAGGGTGCAATTCAAATTATTTTCGCCTTCATTTCACTCAGCAACACAATACAAATATTGAGCAAGAAACCAGACCAGGCAATTCAAGGAAACCCTTTACCCAAGATACCACACATAAAAATGAAAGGATTACTGTAAATAACATATATAACATAGGTTGTCTCATTTTGGTTTTCATCCTGCACTTTCATGTATGCTTGACCAAGACATACTTTGGGAAAAGCAGGGACTTTTGTTAGGTCAAATGACACAGTTGAGGAAAGGAAAAGAGTTTGGGCTACACAAGCCCTAGAGCCAGGCTCAGCTGAGAGGGACAGAGTGGCAAAGAAACCTTCATTCCCACAGAGGAGATCTGAAAACACACAATGTGTGAGAGCATCCAGCCACCAACACTTCCTCTCCAACCCACATCAACACAAAAATCCTGCTCTGAAAATGCTCAGCTATAGGATGCCTACGATGTGAAGCTCATCCTCTTACATCCACAAATGTTTTGTTAGCACACAGGACACCTGCAGATTTACAGAGGGTTTTATAAAAGCATGGATTCACTTCTTGCAGGAGATTGAGGAACAGGACTTGGCCTGTCTTTGCTCCTAAGGAAGGGGCTCACACAACTCTGCAGCTGTATCTTCTTCAACACACTCCAGCACCAAACACAAGGAGGATCAGAGGCAGAACATGAACATTCATTGACCCAAGGCTACCCTGCAGCACCCAATTCCCCAAGCACAGGGGTAAGACCAGTGCCTTGCAGCAGATCTCAGTAAATGGCACAAATGCAGTTAATGGCAAGTCCCCGGTGTGCTGTGGTGGCCACAGAGCAGAGATGTCAGAAGCCTAAGCCTTGCAAATTCTTACACATCTGCTGTGGCTGCTGGTGCTCCTCCCTCTGCAGCGCCCTGCAATGCTCTGTGGGGCTACTCCTCCTCCTTCATCTGCCTGGGAGTTTTGCCTTTGAAGATGAGATTTGGCATCTGCCAAGCAACTATTATTAAGTTTTCTTCTAGAAGCAAAAAAAAGATGACTTTTACTACCTTCTGTACAATATGAGTTCTTGGCATGGACAGCAGCCACACAAGAACCAGCACCACAACAAACCCCAGAGTGTGGAGCTTGTCCCTGAATATCCTGCCTTGCTGTGGATTTCCTCAACACTGAAAATCATTCAAGAGCACCAGCACGAATGTGCTGGCATTTTGATCTCAAGACTGCTTCCCCTTTTTAGTTGCTGACGTTTTATCAACATATGTGAGGGGCCACTATCTTGGGATTGAGAGGGAAGGATGTTTCTTTCATAAAGAGTTACTGTCGTTTGTGGTACCAAAGCCAGTCCCAGATAATGAGTCATAACAGGAGGCAGTCACTGTAAATATTCCAAGCATGGGCACATTAACAACCACCCACTAATCAGAGGCAATGCCACAGGCAGACACAGAGAACTCCCACCGGTGTCAGTGGGAGTTTTGAATGGATCAGGACCTCAGCCAAGCACTGAGTATCGACCGTGACCTGCAGCATTCACATCCAGGATGGGATGGGCCATGCCCAGGTTTTGGCTGTCGCTTTCCAGTGGGCGATGCAGGCCACTGCATCTATTCAAAGTGAAATTGGAATCTCAGACAGAAGGCTCAGAGATTTCTCATGTGAAGTGAACAAAAGAAAACCAAATACTCACTCTTTGGTGTCATTAAATGTTTATAATACAACCACAAGTTCTGATGTGTAAGTCAACAGCACCAACTGACCACAGAGACCCAGTCTGCTGCTGGCAAACATCTGCCTGAACAGACCCTCGAGTTCACATCCTAAACTGCAGCTGCTGCTGAAGTTTGATGGGGCTTTTGGTCTGAAATGGGCAAGCACTGGCACCCAAATTTCTGCAAGACAAAGCAATGCCCTGCCTGTGAGCTGCGCTGGGCAAGCAGCACTTGAGGCAGTGCACACCCTGCTCCCTTCCCCCTTCTCACAGGGGCTGCACTTGCTGCTAATTTTGATTCCGTGGACTCAGACCAAGACGTGGTCAGCTTACATGCTGCTCCTCTTCAGTCCCTGAAGTAAGTTACTTTCTCATGATTCAGTACTATAGAAATATAACTGTTGAGATCAGCTTCTTTATTTTTGTCAGCTTTTCTCCAGACCTTTCAATCACAAGCTGCATTATACTATATTCCCATAAAGCCAGGAAAAACAGTAATAGATACTTCAAAATTCTGGCTTCTGTTTTTCCTGCCAAGTGATTTCTCCAAATGCTTTGTTTTCTGCCGTCACTGAATTAGAATAGTACCTGTACTCCAAAGTCTTCACTGTTACTGTCACTATTTCAATACACCCTTCTCAGATTAGAAGCTTTCTGCTTCAAAAATGCTCCTATTTTGCTTTCTGCAGAAGAAAATTCACTCTGCGCTGTCTCACTGCTTATGGCTGAGGTTATCAGACTTTTGGACAAAAGCAATCCAAGTTCCTTGTGGTGACAGCACGGTGACAGGAAAAGATCTCCCTGCATCTGCTTAGATGGGGAAGCCAACAGCACATAATTCCCTTAGTAAAAAGAAAAACAAATGCAGATGAATCCATTCCTCAGATTTAGCTTGAGACTCTCTGCTCCAGCTCTTGCCTTTGCTCAGAGGAGCCACACAAATTTCACAGCAGTTTCTGGAATGAGCCTGGCTGTACCAGCACGAGCTCTCTAAGGCCCAGACCCAAAGCTCAGGGCTCTCAGCACATCTCAGCTCCCTTTCCAATGGCCAGTGTTCTCCTAGTGCCCCACAGGTCTCCCCTAAATAAAAGGTAAAATACATTTAATTCAATCAGGTTATGTTGTACAGCCCCAAGGACCAATGGGGATACTCCATGTACCCTAAAGTGCAAGGCAGAAACTTTTGGGGAAGGTGCCCTGCCCTGGCACACCCGAGGCTCTGTGCACAGCAGCTCTGTGGCAGGACAAGAACCTGCCTGGGGGGAACTGTTCTGCTGTGCTGGGAATGCACCAGGGCACCTCCTGAGCACAGAGCTGCTCCCAGAGCTGCTCCAGCCAGCAGTGACCCCTGTGGGATGCTGAGCTCTGCTTCTCCAACCCTCCCATTCCTGCCCAGCCTGGGAAAGGGCACAGCGAGGAGGGACAGGGACACCTGCCCCATGACAATGGCAGCCCAGAGGGGACAGGCTGCTCTCTGGAGCCAGCTGCTGGCCACCCCAAACAGATCCAGGGCACCCAGGGCAGCAGCAGCACTGCCCACCCACCTTTGGGAAGCAGCTGGGAGGATACCTGGGCTCACAGAACCCTGCACCTGCCCAACTCCCACACAGCCTGCAAAAACAGGGGGGAGGGAAAATCAATGCCATCATCTGCCATAATCCTATAGGTGCACACTCCCAGTTAATGCAGCACCTTGCAGAAAGTAAAGGTGCACATCCCTGACTTCATTCTGTTCATCCATGAGCTTTATTCAAGATGAGGATAGAAAATTCTCAAACATCCACAGCCGCTTTTAAAAGCAACCAGATACTGAGCGAAACACAGTCATCACTGGCTTTTCTAGGCAGGACTTAAAAGTGGGACCAAGATTCTCTAAAGCAAGCAGTTACTTTCCTCTTTGGCTTCAGGAAATAACTGAAAACCCCAACACTTTTAATTAAATTTCTATTTTGATACTTCTGTAACACCTGCAGAACTCCACTGACACCACCACAGACTTGACAAAAGGGTAATTTAACTGCAAACAACCACTGCAAGGCTTAGGATAAGTATTTGCTCTGGATTGTGCTTATTCCTACCAAAATCCACAGCATTTCAAGGTTCTGTATAAATCAGTTTTTCCTGAAAAGATCCACCCCAAAAGCCAATTGAAGAAAACGTCCTTCAACAACTTCCACAGCGCAGCTCCCACATTTGGGCTGAACATGGCCCTCCCCAAACTCTGTAGAGAGCTACAGCCAAGTCCCACCTCGTGCAGGGCCCTGTGACACCTAAGAAAGCTTCAGGAGTAAGAGAAGCTGGCACTGCTCTCGCCGAGAAGCATTCCACATTTATGAGGCAAACATAACCCTGGCACACCTGCACTTACAGCAGGGGCTCACACCACACCATGTTACCCTGCAGAATGGGGGCACCTGAGCCACCACCACAACCAGCTACTCCTATAGAAAACATGATGATGTTGCTCTTCGAAATGAACTCAGAAACACAAGAGCTTTCACCCAGGACTCCAGTGCCACAGTACAGCTGCAGAAAAACGCAGGAAATGGTATCCCATCTTTTCCAGGCAAATTTCTGTTTCATTGTATTAAAAAATCCCCGAGCAACCAAAAAAATCTAACAAAAAAATCCATCCATCACTGCCTGGATTTACTAAGGCTAGAGCCAAATTCAACATTCCCATTTAAGAGTATTAACACTTGCAATCACCAAAAGAAAATTCAGGTGGTTCAGAGGGAAAAACATTTCCTCTGTCTGTCTACAACTGAAGAGGCTAAAGACGACCACACAGCCTATACGTGAACTAGTAAACATTAACTCCTTCTCAGCATCCCGGAGCCTTTCCAGGAGCTCTTTCACAGGTGACTCACAGACCACCTCACACCGTACCAGCTCCTCCTGCTGTACCTAAAACTGCCTCTTCACTTGGTGATAACAGAGAAAGTTTCTGCATGAGCTCAGAGAGCGTGGCAGCGTCTCCTGGAAGCAGAGTATCAGCACCGACTGCTTTTCCTGGGAGCCTCAGAAAATTCACCTCCCGGTACCCTGTCAGCACTGACATCACAGCCTCGCACGTCTCAGCACCACTCACTGACTCATTAACAGAGATACAAATGCCTTTGTCCCTCTGCTCTGAAACGTGCCAAAGCCTGTACACAGGCCATTTCAGACATGATGTATGTCATTAAAACTTGGAATCATTGCACAAAATGGAATAGGTAAGCTTGATTTTAAAAATAAGATTTCAGGCAAGCATAGTACAAGTATTTCTTTTTGTTTATGATTATAACACAGTTCTAAAACATAAAAAATAATCCGTCAGAAAGGCGGGAATCTTTTGTTCTGCACTGCTTAATAAATTATTTCAATAGCAATATAATGAATAAGGCCACCATAGAAGAAAATCAAAACCAACTTCAAAGAATATAATGTAAAGGCAAAACATATTTATCTAGGGAAAAAAAAGGTTTTGCAATGCATCTGAGTAGTGAAGTTGATTGTGTTGCTAAGAAAAAACGTGATGCAAAGGCTAAGGTTTCAGACATAAGACATAGTAGGAAGGGGAAAAACACCTGGGAAAAAACTTACATAAAAAAATAAACATTCGAAAGCATAAAACCAAAAAACTTTTTATCAAGAATAGAGAAGTTAGATTGTTTTGATTCGGCCTCTCAGGCCGCTAAAAAGTAACCGCCAGGGAAGTGTCCCACTCCGCTTTACAGACCCAGTAATCAGGAGTAGTTTTTGGTCCTCCGGGGAGGCCCGGCCCCAGCGAGCGCACAGGGGGGTGCGGGGAGTGCGGGGAGCACCGGGGGCACCGCCCCGAGGGACCCCGAGCCCCGCAGCCCGACCGGCGATGGGCACGGAGGCACCGCCACCTGTGCGACCCCGGGCGGGCACCGCGGCGGGGACCCCGGCAGGGACCCCGGTACCTCGGCAGGGACCCCGGCAGGGACCCTCGCATCCCCGGCCATGCACCCGGCCCGGGCAGCCCGGTCCCGCACGCCCCCAGCGCCGCGGGGCCCG
>VWYI01045512.1:120489-130536 GCA_013399455.1 Anthoscopus minutus
CTGAGCTCCAGGTACAGGATGTGCATCCCACCCAACCTGAGCTCCAGGTACAGGATGTGCATCCCACCCAACCTGAGCTCCAGGTACAGGATGTGCATCCCACCTGAGCTGAGCTCCAGAAGCACACCCAGACCATCCTGAAGTCCCAGTGCACAGAAGCCTTTGGCCTCATCAGTAATGGGAGGCAAAGGACTGCAAGGAGCATTTAATGACTGAGCCTTCCCTGGAGTCGTGCTTGAATTGAAGAAAGGTGAGGGGACAACAGCGGGAAGAAGGACACACAGCAGTATTTGAACGGAAGCTTGCCCAGCAGAGCTCGAACATTATTGGAGGCTTGCATATCCAATGGTGGCATAGGAGCACATTTACACGTCTGACATTTTCATTAAGTGTTGTAAAATTTAATCAGTGTTTGATTTTTACAAGCCTGAGAGACAGAGAGGGGAATGTGAAAGTTAGTTTTTCAGGCTATTTCTGGACTCAAAGTAATCTTAAAAACCAGTTATGCTTAAAGTTCAGAGTGGTTCCTTAAAGGAAAAACAGGAAGACATTCGTTTAGTTCAAGGAACTCATCTTAAAAGAAAGTTCTAAGTGTTGCAAGAAGCTTACAATGTGTAAGACAAGATATATTCTGCCAATTTGAACGTGCTCTTTCACACCAAGCAGCACTGAAATTGTGCAGCCACAAAATAAGTTGCTTCCTCTGACATGAGCCTATTACCTCTACTTTTGTTCTTTTCCTCCATAGAATTGCCTTCTCCTTTAAAGCTCTGTGCAGTTCATCCCATTGCCTCGGTTCTTTTTAACTTGCAGCAATTTTAAGCAGCATCTGATGGAATTTTTTCTATCATTTTCTTCACTCAGACCTGATCTAGGTTCAGCCCTCACCCAGGATCAGAAGATGAAGCCCACCTATATTACATGGAGCCCTTCTGCACCATTTCTCCGGTTCATTCCCAGCTGAGCTGAACTCACAGCTACCCCATAAACCTCTCACATGTTTTCATCAGATGGCAGCTGGTATTTCTTATGTGTCAACCAAGTTTTGATCTCGATGACATGCACACTGCCATGTGTGAGCAGGAGCAAAGAAATGAGAAATACTTTTCCCTTTTGTTTTTATAGAAACACCAAATTCCCACAGCACAAAGGTCTGGCTGTAGCAGTGGTCTAGTAGCTAGCTGGATCCTGGAGAAAAGCAGAGCTTTAGCTCTGAAAATCAAGTGTCTCATGACTGGAGATTTTTTTTAAGAAAGCAGACTTCAGGTAAGTTGGGGGATTTGGATTTGTTCAAGGCAGAGCTCACAGCTACAGCCTTTCTCCTTCAGACCAGAATCAAGCGCAGGTCCTTGCCTTGCCTGCCCAGGGGGATTCTGCCTGCTCAGCCGTTGTAGAGAACCACAAACACTTCAGGAGATGTATCCTGTTCAAGGGACTGTACTTGGAGGTCAGAGTTTAGAAAGGGAAAGGATTTTAAACTGGTCTGTGTGTATTTAGAACCTGTTTCTAAAGCTCCATATGAACTGTTGATGTAATTGACTATTTTTGATGTTTTCCTCTCACCTTGTTTAAAGCAGATGCCGAACAGTGTGTCAGACCAGAGATGCTTGTGCAGTAAGCTGTGTGCACCAACACTTGGCATTTTGTGTGAGGCAGAGCAGCACCTGGGGCTGTCAAGGCTCAGTGCTGGTCACTACAAATTGGTGACACCTTGTCATGCCATCCTTCACTGGCCTTTTCCTGACACACTGCCAGGCATCACCTTGGAGCACCAGTAAAACTGTGCTTTCAGCTCTGGTTCCCCATTTCTCTCCTCCAAAATTATCCCAGAGGTACATACTTTTTAATTTCTGGTGACACTGTGATAGCTGCAGATAAATATTTATATCATGAGGATCTGGCTCTCTGTGCCCCCAGTCTGAGAGGTCCCTCAGCTGTCGCTGCTTTGTATCCCATTTTGTTTCTCCTGTAGGGAATAGGCCAGCAGGGATGGGGCTGAAAGGCTGCTGGATCAGGAGCAGAGACGAATGCTGCTCTGTTTGTAAACAGTTCAAGGCTAAAATTAGAAGGAGTCAGAAGAATCATTTATGAACGTCAAGCTCCCCCAGCCGTCCTGAGGAACGTCTCAGGCGTGTGGCCACGTGTGCCAGGTTTAAATAGTGCCTGTGTCACTGCCAGCTGCCACCTCCTCGTGCCCAGCCCGGGATGGCTCCTGCCCCTGGGGCTGGCAGCACCGCCACCGATGACCGAGCGCATTTTCAGCTGCTGGGACTCTCCAGGGCCCCCAAAAGGCCTGGCAGAGACTGGGAGAAAAGCCTTGGGCAGCTGGAATATTGTCCAGCAAAAGGGGAAGGTTTGGGGTCTGATGAAACCTGGGAAGGGCAGGAAACCCTCACAGTGTGAGTGTCTCCAGAAGCCTCGTGCTGCACAATTTCAGGCTTGAGGGAAAAACGAGCTCGGCTGGGTACAGCAGATAATGAACATTAACCAGGCTGGATAAGCCCCACGTGTCCCTTCCTTCAGCAGATTATAAAAACAGGCCTGGCTGTGTCTGCAGGAAGCACAACAGAGAGAAGCAGTGCTCAGACAATGTGTTCAAAGCAATCCATGCTCCTCAGACAGATGCCAAACAACCTGAATATGTCATGGCACCTAAAGCCAAGTCTTTGCAGACCCTGAAGCAGCAGCTTGGCCTCTCCAGCCCTCGAGGCACACACAGCTGTGACAGGTGTGCCAGCACGCCAGCAGGGCACACTGGGCAAAGGTGAGTGCGGCAAGAGCCCGGCACTCGCAGCTCCCCAAACCCCACAGACCCTGTCAGTGCAGCTTTCACACCAGCCCAGAGCTCCCATTCTTGGAAAGCACCAGCAGCCCCTCAAAAGAGGCAGCAGCAGCCAATGTGACACAGGCACTTTGCAAGAGCCACATCCTTTCCATTTGAAGCGTGGTGCTTGTCAACATTTCCATCCTCTGCAGATGGAAGAGCACGCACACCGCTCATGCCCACAAAACACTCAGCTGCAATTTATGTCCCCACACTCCTTCCTGTATGCAGAACATCCCATGCAGTTAAACAGGAGGATTATAGGAGTAGGAGGAAGCTTAGCACAAACAATAGCTGTGATCAAGCCGTGCGTGCACGAGTGATTTGTGGGAAGTGTGAGACTATCAAAGATGGCAGGTGCTGCTCTGCTTGAGAGCTATTTATACTCATGGAGTCACTCCACAAACACTTCTTGCTTTAGAATGCTTGTAGGGTTCCTTTTAAAGGGAGAGGTGTGGAGTATGAAAGCATGGGCCAAGTCTGTAATTTTAAAGATAACAGAATTAAGTATTGCATAAAAATCCCACTGTTATACACTAAGAGGGGTAGCCTGACACGAGCAGTTTCCAAGCAGGGAATCGCAGCAAACAAGGAAATACATAAATATGGGGAAAGACACAAAAAGAGTGGAAAGGGAGCAAATAAAACATTTTTGTCTTGGATAATACAACCCTTAGAGACCCAGGCTCTGACAGGATTTTGTCTTTCATATTTTTATCGAAGGACTGCCTGCCTCCCACAAGAAGTAAATAGATTTGGTAAACAAGGCTTGGCTGCTTGCCACTGAGGGCTGAGTGATGAACACGCCCAGCAGATGCATTTGGGGGTTTTGGCCCAAGGTGGGAGCCCAGGAGGGAGCCAGGAGTGCTCCTGGGGCAGCAGGCTGGGCACGGGCATGGCCAGGCTGTGCCAGGCCCCCCTGCACAGGAATCTGCTCTCACACCCCCCACACCACCACAGCACCCAGGCACAGCACAAAGGCTTTGAATCCAACTGGAAAGCAGAGCTGGAAAGCACAGAGCACACACCAGGGCGTTGTCAGTCCCAGCCTCCCAGCTGACGTGGCAAAGCCCAGGATGAATCCCTGCCACACTCTCCTTGACCTGGGGAGAGCTCCCAGCACCACCTGAGCCCTGCACCACACTCCAGCAGGCAGCCTGTGAGCAGGCTGGGAGCTGCAGAGAGAGTTCCCCTCCAGTGCTGGCATCCCCCTCTGTGCCTCTGGCATGCACAGCTGCTGTTTCTGCCCCTGAATCCAGCTGGGAGCGTGTGTAGCACTCAGGGTCACCCACGGCATTTGCATCTCAGCTCAGAGGCACTCACAAAGGTTAAAGAAAGCAAGCTGAGTTGAAAGCCTCCTATTTATTGTAGTCTTCATCCTCAGCCTGTTGGCCTGGCACACCTCTGTTAAAATGAATGAGAACTTCTGTGCCAAAGCTGGCAAATTCCCCAAGAATCCTTGTGTGCTGTTATTACAGCCATGGAGTTTTCAATTGCTCCTCAGACACAGTTCTTGTATCACAAATTGCATCACTACTGACTATTTTTCTTGAAGTACCAAGTATCACTGTCACTGTGTCATAACTGAGGCAATAATACAACTCTCAGAAGTGGTTTAGGGAAATAAAGCAGATCTGGTTCATATGCATCTTCTTTAAAGCAAACTACCACAAGTCATTAATCATAAAAGTTTCTAATTTCAGAAATGAGTTAACTGAACTCTAATGAGACAAACAGCTTTTAAAAGCTGCCACCATGAGACTGTCTGCATTAAACTGGGAGAGTGCTGCAAAATGACTGATTTCATTACCAGTCCCCGCTCTGCCAGCAGCAGCTTGAGGAATCTACAGAAACTCCAAATTCCTTTCAAAAGTTCTACTTATTTATGGTCTCTTCCAGACCAATATTTCTGTGATTATTGACCTCAGGACAGCAGTGTGGGCAGTGCAGCTGTTCCCAAGCAAAGCAGAAAGCCCAAAGCCAGGGATGTGCAGGGACGGGGGCTCAGTTCTGGGAGCAACCTGGCCTTGCAATCCCCTGCAGAGGGATTGGGATCAGCAATCCAAGTGACTTCATCCCTCTCTATGCAAATGAATTTGACAATAAGCTGTTTAAGAATCTTTTTACTCTGTTAATCAGTACAACGTAGTGTCATATTTGTTTTTTCATTAAAAGATAATTAAGGGAAACAGCGGCAGCCAATAACTTGAGAAAAGGGAATTGAATCAACTAAAAACTCCCTTCCTTGAGCAGAAAGTTAGATACACCTGTGTTTACTGACAAGCTAATGCTTCCCAAGAAACAATTCAGCTGCTATTCCTGACACTGAAGCACTAAGAGCAATTTCCATTAAGAATACCTAGAAGAGCTACTTCTTCCTGAAGGAGGGATGAACTGAGAGCTCTTCACTAATGACTTGTGATTCATTTCCTCAGCACCTCTGGTAATGAGGTGCTGTTGTGTTCTTCTGTGAGTGAGGCACCTACTCCCTCATCCCCAGGGCCGTGCTTAGGACACAACCTCAGGTTTTTCCCTTTCCTTACTTAGTCAGAGCTCAAAAATGCCATCACGCTGTCTGGGTAGCTTTGATCCCCAAGAAAAACAGGTTCCTTCTAGAAGAAATATTTGCCCTCCAGCCTCACTGTTTCAGCTGTGCTGGGAATTCAGGATGATCATCAAGGACATTGGATCAGCACCCACCAGCAAGAAATCCTCTGAATTTTACACAGAGGCAAGTGAGTAAGGGTGGTATTTTGTGTGAGGAATTGTTTTGTCTGAACAAAATGGGAAGACGGTGACTGACAGGCTATGGAGCTTTGGAGTTATACACTAAAGAGCTATAGGATCTGGAAAACAGAAAAGCTGAAATCCCAAGGCATCCCTAGAACAAGCAGGGCTGGACCTGTGCCAGGCCTAAACCGTATAAGGCTTTCCATTTTAAGGAAATGTATCTAGAGCAAGAAGATGCTCTGGAAGGACCATGCAGGTGCTCAGGAGATGCTGAACAGGTCAGAAGAGCATGGTCTGTGTTCCCAGATGCCACAAGCATCCAGACCCAAGGTCTGGCCCACCTCAGCATCCTCCCCATGCTCTATTAATGAGGCTTTTGTCACCACAGACTAAACAGCAGTGCCTCAACTCTCATAAAAGCCTCTTGCCCTGTTCCCTTCACCCCTTCCCTCCCAGCAGCACTGCATTGGCCAGCAGCAAATGCATCTGGGGGGCAGAGGCAGCCCTGAGGATGCTGCCCTGGAGCAGGAGTTGCAGTCCCCAGGCCCCCAGGTCCCCTTGGCCCAGGGGAACACGCTGAGTCTGGCGGCTGCACAGCCCCAAGTGCTCTTTGGCAGCTGCTCTTCAGGGCTGGCTTGTGTGAAATGTTAATTACGATTCTGCAAACGTCCTCCCAAGCACAAATCAAACTGAAGAGATGAGAGTTGTTGCAGAATGATGCAGCAAATAGAAAAGGAGTAAAGGTCTCCTCTGAGCCATGCAGGGCTGCGTTTCCTTTGATCAGCCCTTCTGTGGGGCTGCAGACACAAAGCCACCCTTTGTATGAGCTGGCAGGGGTTTGTGGCAGGCACCTGGGTCTGCTCAGCACTGAGGGTGTGAGAGTCCCTCTGGTTTGAGACGTTCTTGACTCACCGATTCCTGCAGCCAGCAGGAAGATCCCAGGTACCCCCGTGAGGGAAGAGCTTGCACAGAGGGAGGGAAGGGCGCTGGGCTGGGTGCTCCTGTGCCAGCTGGGGGAGAGGAGCTGCCTGTTCTCTCTCCCCTCCTCTGATCTGCAGGAGCTCAGCAGCCACAATTAGCACTAGATGAGGGCTTTTAATGGGCTGACTACCTGCCATGTAGGCTGGACCCGACTTTCAGGTACCCTAATCATGGAGATGAAAGGGGGTTTTTTGTCCATCTGTGTCTAAGCGAGTTTTGGATCCATTAGCAATTATGATAATGGATCTCTTTCCAGAGAATTAATTGCTCCTTTGCCCAAATCATAGACAAGTTTGCTGTAAAAATTAATTACTTGGCATATACAATACGCTTAACAAGTCAAGTAATAAGCTAATTTTCAGAGAATCCACAGAGGGTCCCCCAGTCTCTCAACTTCTCAGAGTAGTTTCAGAATATCCAGTGAAAAGTCAGTTAGCTGTTGTCGTCCTGCAATTTCTTTCCCATGATATTTGACAGCCCCAAAACACCTGACCTGGCACTTGACAGCTCCAGAGCCAGCAAGCAGCCCAGGAAAGTACAGGGGTGTTAAAATAAACCCCATCTGCCCCACAGCCATCCCAGTCAAACAATTGCCTCCTCCCAAAACCGCTGCTGCGTTCCCAGGTGGCAGCGCACACTGTGTGACACTGGCTGAGGGTGATGCCGGCCCGCAGAGGAGGGTCAGAGTGGGCAAAGCTCGCTGCTCTCCTTTCCCAGCTCCATCCTGCTCCGGGCGGACTCGCTGGCTCACCCCAGGGATGTGCCAGGGAAGGACAGAGCTGCCGGAGCCCCCCAGCTTCACGTCCCTCTCTGGTCCCTGGGTTTGGTGTTGCCTCTCCCCGCACCCCAGGGAGCGCCCACGCAGCAGGGGCAGCTGCTCCAGGAGCGAGGGATCCGTCGGGGCCGGGGCGAGTGAGCTCCAGCATCACCTGGCTGGGGCAGGGTCCGCTGCGCGCACACAGCGCGGCGGGCGGCACCCGGAGCCCTCCGGCACTCGCTCTGCAGCCTCTGCTGTTCGCAAAGAATTGTTCAGCAGCAAAGGACGGCAGCTTCGCAACAGGACGTTTCTCCTTAGGACAGCAGACTGAACATTTGCATAGAATGTTTGCAAGCGACCTAATTAGCTCTCCTGAACAACCTCCCACCCCTCGGGCAGCCCGCAGGGATCCATGCTGCTCCTGCCTGCCCCAAAAGCTGGGCGGGAACAGTTTTCCTTCTGTGAACGCAAAGATGTTGGTTTTGACCAAGGTCCCAATCCTTTTGCCCAAGGCCACGGTGAGCTGAGTGTTTCCTGTGCACACATGATCACAGTGAACCCACCCAGGTCTGTGAGATGATCACTTTAAAAGAAGGGAGATGCTTGGCCCTTTTTGGTAGTGTTTAGCTCTGCAGCCCCTGCACATTTCTTTCAGTAGCTTAAACAGAAAGGTGCTTTGGTGGCACTTTGCACAAACCCCTCTCAGGGACTGTTCCCAGGTGCAAAGGAAAGGAGACAGCAGAGGGGCTGGGGCTCCCAGGGCTGCTGGCCCCAGCAGAGCTCCCAGAGCCACCACAGGCAGGGCCTGCTTGGTTCCTGCTCATTCCATGGGAGCTGCTATGGCAGAGGCTACGCTCCAAAGTGCTGCCCCAAGGATGGAAATTCTCCACAGGAGAGTCAGTGCTCAGCTCCCGTGGGGGTCAGTGGGAAGAGCCCCAAGCTAATGCTAAGCATATTTGGAGGGCAAAAAAATAAAGCCAACAAAACCTTCCCAAACCAGAAAAACATCACCTTCCTATTAGTAAAATTTACAATTTTTAACATAAAGCTTCTCTTTGCTGATGGGTGTCATGACTGCTTTGCCAGATGCAGATGTTTTTAGCAATAAGATGATCCACAACAAATCAACAACCAATCTAAATGTTAATCTAACCTCCCTTTAGGAAATTAATCTGTTTTAAAAATACAGAACAGTCCTGGCTCGGTTATTTTCTTAACCTTCTCAGTGCCCTTGAGTGTGCACAATTCATACAAGGAAACAGCATTTTCAATTTCTTGTGGACATATGTTATACAAGCTCACAGAAGAATGCTGGAAATGATCATCTATGAAGAGCATGGGGCTTCCATCTGGCACCGTTTTGATTTGAGACTGACAAAAATATCTAGCAGAGCTGCACAGAAAACACTGAGATTGCTAATGGCCCAAATGGCATCTTCTGGGCAAGAAGGGGGGAAGAAAAAGAATAAAGATAATGAAAATCAGACAATTTGCCAAGAGACATTTAAAATAGAAAGAGGGAGATTTGTGGTTTGGGTTGTGTCTCTTTTTCCCCTGTAGTGCTGTAGTGCACTGGTTCCTGCTGCAGGGAGCCACACAAATCTTTTCCTCAAGTTTTATTCACAGGAGGTGGGGAAATCACAGTTGCCAAAGGAAGACAGGTTAGGATTAAAAGCAAGAAATACGTTGGCTTGGTCCCAGAAAATTCAGTAACAAAAAACCCCATCAGAAACATTCAGTTCTGCTTTGGCTTTTGCCAAAGCAATTGAAATTCTCATCCATTTGAAACAAAACCATAAACAGTATCAGTTCAATAGAGAATTGAAAATAAAATAATAATTTTAAAAGGTAGGGAAAGAGAGATCACATGGGAAATAACCACATGGTGCTACTACCCAGAGAGAACTGAGTGAAGTGGGTCCTGAGTCCAGAACAATTGGAAACAAACAAACGTGGCCATATAGCTCTTAACCCTGGCAGGAGAAGCTTTTACAGCTCTGTGATTCAAGACAGAGAAGGGATTTTGGAGAAGTTTTCATGGCACTCTGCCCCTTGCTCATGTCCAGCCAACTGCAGTTTTCTGTGCCAGGAAATTGATTAATGGGCTAAATATCCCACATTACAAAGATTCTGCAAAAAATAATTTATTGCAGTGAAAGCCAGGGTGTGGGCTACACCATCAAACTTCTACAGACTTGCAAACATCAGCCAGACTGGCTAAACCTTTTAATGTAGTCCAGGATATTTATTTCTGAGGAAACACTCAGATCATTTCACAGTGGGGATTTAAAAGGAAGAATGAGCTGCTTTCCTGGGACTCCAGAGAGCCCAGTTACTTCCACTCCACCTCTGGCTGGAGTAATGAGACTTTTTGTATCTTTTGAGTGATTTTCTTAAGACTCTACTCTCCAGACAGAAACCTCTGACAAGCAAGCGTGTGCTGTGAGCTGCTGGTGGGAAGGAAGGGAGCTCTCCTCACCTGGTGCTCGGGGCTGGCAGGATGCTGCTGGCCTTTGCTCCCCTCGCTGTGCCTGGCAGCCTCCACTCGGGAGCAGAGACCTTCCCCTCCTGCTGCTCTTTGCTCTGGAGTGCTCCCAGACCCCTGCACCGGGAATCTCTGCTCCAGGGTGCTTCATGTGCCACCGGCTCCACCCTCCCAGGCAGGCAGGCACTTGGAGAGCAGCATCCTGCCCTGCCCTGCGCTGCGCTGTGCTGTGCCGGCCCTGCAGCATCTCCCCTCCCCTCCCCTCCCCTC
>VWYI01045512.1:130664-146911 GCA_013399455.1 Anthoscopus minutus
CCCTCCCAGCCCTTCTTCACTCTCCACACGAGGGGCTCAGCACAGGACACTCAGTGCCCTCCCAGCAGCTGAAAGCAAACCAAGTCCTCGTTAGACCGGGAGGTGCTGCCTGGGCTCCCTGCTCTGCCCTCCCTCCCCTCCCAGCTGTGGGGATGCAGCTGTGCTTCCCTGCCAGGCTGCCCATCATCCTCATCCTCATCCTCATCCTCATCCTCATCCTCATCCTCATCCTCATCCTCATCCTCATCCTCATCCTCATCCTCTCCCTGTCCCCACACAGACGTGCCTGCTCTCTTGCCAGGCACATTTCTGTGCTTGCAGAACATGGAACACACTTGGTGAGCCAGAACAAATCCCTTTAGCATCCTTTCCTGCAGCAGTATTTCTAGGAATGGCTCAGACTGTTTGAGGGGTTTTCTCTGCTGCTGTTTCCATCCCAAACCCACCCAGGGCCTCTGGCTGTGCCCCTGCCCTATCTCAGTTGGGCACTGGGTCAGAATCTCCCCAGCACTGGGGTAAAACACCTCGAGAGAGCTCGACTGGAAACAGCTTTGTAACTTCCCAGCACGGCTCTCGGAGCCTCAGCGGCTCTGCCTTGGAAAAGCTCTCCCAGCCTGCAGGTGTTGCTTCAGAACATCCATGGAAATGTAGACAAGCTTTAAGCACTATGTTTAAAGGAAATATTCAGCTGTTAAATGCCTCAGATGTCTACCTCTCTGCAGAGAAGGATGCAAATTTCTGAGTCTAGGCAGTTTCCAAAAAAAAGGCAGATTTCTGTCTGGCACGGTTACTGCCGAGTTCTAAGAAATATTTCTCTTTGTCTGAGACCTGGTAAGCACAATCCAGGGGACAATTTAATCTTAAACTAATTTTTCATTTGGCTCATCTTGGCAGACCCTGCACCTCTACTTTTCAGCCCCCTAGAAGCTCTTAGCTGTAGACATATCCATGTCACAGAAATGTGGGGGAAAGCTGCAGATCAGTCGTGGCACTGACAGTGATGGGGCCTTGCTTTCCCTAACACGGGGAGAGAGCTCTGGCCAGGCAGAAGCGCCCTGCAGGTGTGTGGCACAGCTGCCCCACAGCAGTGTGGAGGGGCAGCCAGAAAGGCGAGACTCAGCACCCCCAGCTCAGCCTCTGCCAGCCTGTGCCACTTCCCTTTGCTGTACAGCTGGGGCACTAAAACCAGCAATCCTGACCCCAGCAGCTCCCGAGGCTCCAGAGCTACAGGTTGGATTGGTGCAGACTAAATGTTGATGGATCCTCTGTCTCCCAGTGCTCCTCAAGGAGAACAAGGGCCTTTGAGTCCTCTGAAGGAACGAGGCTGAGGAGCAAAGTCGTGAGGCTGCACAGGGCACACATGGCACATTATCAAGGGAAGGTCTCACAGGGAGAAATCCTGCAAACTGTGTGAAAACAAACTTCTTAATTGGTGAAAACCTCAGCTGGGAAACATCCCAGGCAGCTGTTCTTCAGCTATCTGGAGCCCTGCCAAGTCTTATATACTTATATATGTTATCAGCTTCGAGCTGAGAACAAGTGTGATGAATTCCTGCCAAGAGGGTAATGGCTGTGAGTTAGAAGCACCTAAAAATAGTCATATGTAATGAAACTGCCTCCTCAGCCATAACTGCTAAGGGTGCAATGCACCCTGTGCCCCCAGAGTCCTGCATCCCACTGAGCCAGGGC
Source organism: Anthoscopus minutus (assembly GCA_013399455.1). NCBI lineage: Eukaryota > Metazoa > Chordata > Aves > Passeriformes > Paridae > Anthoscopus > Anthoscopus minutus. The sequence continues at coordinate 132,354 of VWYI01045512.1, forward strand.
AGCTCTGGCACTGGCTCTCCTCTCACCTGCTTCTCCTTTCACCAGGTGAAAACCATGGCAGGGCATGGCAGCTCACTCACGCCAGCCAGGGCAGCAGCATTTGCAGCACCAGTTCCACTGGCACAGCACAGGATTTCTAAACACCACCCTTTCAGCATGTACAGAAAGATCAGTCTTAATCTCATAACATTTGCAAGGAAATCTTTTTAATCAGTAATGAAAGCCAAACATTATCCAGCCTTTATTGACCTGCAATAACAGAGCACTGCTGCTACATTTCCCCTGTGCCTCTGCACAGGTTCATTTGACTCGATCTGTGGTTGGTGTTTATTCTTAGCTCACAAAGCTCAAAGAGTTTATATTATTGATTTGCTGTATTTCAGGTTCAACCCCTTGGTGGCCCTTGCCCTGAATGAATGAAGTCAGAAGGAGTTAACACCTTTACTTCCAAGCCTCAAGCACGATGGGGGTTTATACAAGCCCCACAGCCCTCTGCCAGTGCTCAGCACACGAGCTGGGGAGTGCCCAACACTGCAGCAATATCGATATTTGCAACAGCAAAAGTATTCACAAATGGGAGTTTGCTCCTGGCAAAGGAAAAAGTGATGAGTTCAGAGCAGGAGAGCGAAAAGGCACGGCAGAGAAATCCAGCAGGCCGGGAATGGCCCTTCCCTCGTGCTGCCAGGCTGGGCTCTCAGCCTGTGGGCAGCCTCTGCACCAGCTCCTGCTTCCCAAAGCCTTCTTCCCTCCTCCTCTTTACTTCAGGTACACCTGGCCCACGAGCTGGGAGCGCTGTGGGGCAGGGGCTGCCCCTTTCTCTGGTGGTTCCATGACATTTGCTCAGCATCCCCCAGCGCAAGAGCTAAGGAGCATCAAGTGAAGGTAGCAACAGGACGTTCAAAGGCAGGAAAACCCAGCAGTGCAGTCGCCACTCTCCCGAGAGCTGCACAGCACAAGCCCATCCTGGGCTTTCTGCACTGGGTGAGCCTTTTCACGAGCATCCACCTCCTCCTCAGAAGCTCCTTCACCCAGTGCTTTTTTGCAGCTTAGAGGAACCCAAAGCCACAGTAAATGCTGTACAAGTTCCACGCTATTTTTCTTTCCATGTGTTGCATTCCTGAGGACGTGACAAGAGGAGCTTCAAGAAGATTTAGTAAGTGCCACAGAGAGGGTAGGAACAAACTGGACCACATCGTTGTCTGGAGAAGCCATGGGACAATTTTCCCAGGTATGTCAGCTGCATGCAAATGTTCTTTCTCCCGCTCTCAGCACATCAGGCACCAGCTCGGGGCAGAGCTGCCCGTGGCAGCCACAGCAGGCACTGATCAGAGCGAGCTGGGAGAGCACCTACAGAGGTGCCACAACCACCGCAACCACCAAAGCACCTTGGGAGCTTTCCCAAGGAATCTGAGCTAAAACCTCGCCTCACTGAGTGTGACTCCACCTGTGGCAGCCACTGCAGCGCACCCGAGGTAGCGCCGACCTCCCCACGCCCCAGACCCCAGCCGGGGCTCCCTGCTGAGGCCACCTCTGTAATCAGACAAGCTGTAGCCTTTCAAGGGCATTCTGGTGTAAAAATATACCTAAACAAGAAAATACAGCTGAAAAAGCAAACTACTCTACTAAAATATGGAGACCAGGAATTGAAGAAATGCTGGCTAGAGTGCAGCCAGCCAGGAGAACCTGGCTTCAACAGCAGGAATCTTGAAAGAACTACTCCAGTGGCTCGTGTACCACCCATGCTAACCACTCACCCCTTTGTTCCATGCCAGGAGCTTGAGCAGAGTGCTCGAGTGTCTGCTGGCCCTGCAGTGCCAGTGTCACCCGCACTGCCAGGTGCCCTGGGGCATTTCCCCCAGCTCAGCCCGCACTGCCAGGTGCTCTGGGGCATTTCCCCCAGCTCAGCCCGCACTGCCAGGTGCTCTGGGGCATTTCCCCCAGCTCAGCCCGCACTGCCAGGTGCTCTGGGGCATTTCCCCCAGCTCAGCCCGCACTGCCAGGTGCTCTGGGGCATTTCCCCCAGCTCAGCCCGCACTGCCAGGTGCTCTGGGGCATTTCCCCCAGCTCAGCCCGCACTGCCAGGTGCTCTGGGGCATTTCCCCCAGCTCAGCCCGCACTGCCAGGTGCTCTGGGGCATTTCCCCCAGCTCAGCCCGCACTGCCAGGTGCTCTGGGGCATTTCCCCCAGCTCAGCCCGCACTGCCAGGTGCTCTGGGGCATTTCCCCCAGCTCAGCCCGCACTGCCAGGTGCTCTGGGGCATTTCCCCCAGCTCAGCCCGCACTGCCAGGTGCTCTGGGGCATTTCCCCCAGCTCAGCCCGCACTGCCAGGTGCTCTGGGGCATTTCCCCCAGCTCAGCCCGCACTGCCAGGTGCCCTGGGGCATTTCCCCCAGCTCAGCCCGTTCAGTGTCTGAGCCAGCCCGGGGAGGGTGTGAGCAAACGCCAATAGCCAGCCTCTGCATTAATGCAGTTGCCTAGGTAAGGGTTTTTCAGAAAGGTTTGTGCTGGGGCTGCGTGCCCAGCCACTGCAAATTTATAGTGACCACAGCGTGACAGAGCACTAAAATATTTAAGTCTTTGTATTGTGATTGCACTTGGGGATTGCTCAGCTGGCTCTGAGAAGTAGCTGTGACTCCATAAATAGTAAGTACTTCATCATTTCTTGCCTACTTTAAACATGCTGCTGTATTTCAGTCATGATTCAGAGTAAATCAAATTCCATGTGAGGTATGGCAGAAATGTTGTGTGTGCCAGAGGTGCAGCCTGAGCTGGGATAAATCAGCCCAGCCCTGCTGAGGTCTGGGGAAAGGATTCCAGTTCCTGCCAGCTGCAGGTCTGCAGGGCAGTGTGAGTGTCTCTGGGCAAGACTGAGATACAAACAAGTAAACACTGGGCACCAAAATATCCACTGTGGCCCTCACTGTCCTCCTGAGGTCTCTCAAAGCAGCTCTGTGGAAGTGCTCATCCTGTGATGGCATTCACTCCCGTCAAAATATTAGAAGTGTTGTTTAGAGCTGCTTACCATTTGCCATAAATCTCCATGCTATGTAGCAGTACATTTTGTTTAGGAATATTACCTGGAAATTAGAAACCCAGTGAGCCATTGATTTTTCAAATGCCATGGGTCCAGAATTTCTTCACAACAGGATGCAAATAAACTCAAAGTAAATTAGTGCTTACCAGAGGGGAAAAGAGAACAGGATCTATATCCTAGGTAGCATTAGAAAACAAAAGATTAATGAAACCCTCACTTGAAAACTCTAATGGCCAAGGAACTAAAAAATGTACCTGTAAAAGGTAACATTAACTGAGGAGCTGTGGGGAAATGCATGGCTGGTACAGCACAAACCCATTTCCCTGCTCTCTGCAGCACTGGGGCTTGCTGAGCACGCTGTGACACTCTGTGAGCTGCACGAGAGCTGTCTTTGTAATGCACAGCTCCACAGCCTCGGGTCACAGGGAGAAAACACCTCCTCCAGGCTGGCATTCCCCGCAGCACAAGGCTCTGCACTCCCCCTTTTGCCTCCTCCTGGCACCCGCACACCTGGGGGAGGCAGCGCTGCTGTCGTGGCCTCAGGCAGCTGCTGTGCTCGCTCTGAGGGTGGCTGTGCTCGGTGTCTCAGAACAAGTGCAAACACTTCTGTGTCGCTGCTCTCAGGGCACTGCGAGGTACCAGAGAGGCAAAGATTCATTTATCCCATTTTCCTGAGTCCTGGTTTTCAAATATGCTCTGCTGGTGGCATCAAAGCATCCACGTCTGCTTCTGCTCTCGCCAGAGAGTGCAACAGGCACAGGCACCACGCAGGCTCCCCAGACAGCACACTGACACGTCCTGAAGGGGTTAAAGCATCACCATGGGAGAGCAGGCTACAGTGCTAAAAATAGAAAATAGTAAAAAAAAAAAAAATGAAAAGGAAAAAAATATTTTAAAACCCCTTCAGCTCATCTTAAATAAATCCATTTATTCCAGGGTTTCATAGAAACCATATAGCTGAAATTGCTACTGGATAATTCCTTATAAGCCTTATAAGAAATGTTGCTGTCCCAGAGTCCCAGTACAAATCCTGGCAAGAGTACTGGAGATAACAGATTGGATGCCATGGAAACCGAGACAGACCTAATTTGAGCAGTAACCATTGCTGTTATTTATTTAATTCTGATAAGCCATCTAAATGTAGAATGACTAAAGGTTCCACTGTGCTAAAAATAGCAGCCTTGTAATATTTTAATTGGCAAATGGCTCGTGTTTAACAATATTTTGGGCATCTGACATTAGCATTTCTCGTGCACTTGTGCAGGCTCATCGTTAACCCCGTTCTCTTTGGTTCTGTAAGGAGGAGAAAGGTGCCTTGTCCCTTCCTTCTGACACTAATTTGATACATGCAGGATGCCTTCCAGCAGCCCAGGCTTCTCGTGGGAGAGTGGGAGCTTGGAGGTCCCTGCTGCCCTCCTGTCCTCCCCCAGGCTTAGAGCAGATGTTTGCAAGGAGGCAGAAATGGGCCAAAGGAACCAAACTCCCCTGCTCTGGATGGTACCAAGGATCTTCTGTGATTGTTTCATCTCAACAACTCCACAAATAAAGCAGCTCCTGAGGCACATCCCTCCTGAGCTGGCTGATAGCTCCCATCTGTTCTTGCAACCCTGCCTCCATTTCCTGAGCTGGAGATGCAAGAGCCTACAGGTGTAAATTTGCAGTTTCTGTGGCTTTGGGATTTTACAGTGCTTCCAAATGCCAGGAAACAGAGAAACTGCCTTTGGGATGTCAGTACCACACACAGACCAAACTGAATTTCCTCCTGTCTCTGGCTGTGTTTTCCCCTCGTTTCCACAGCAGGAACAACACCTCCATTTCTCCACTGGTCTGGATTTTAACCTTAAAGTGTGAATGCAGCTGTATTCCCTGGGAGGTTGTACACAGCATGTACAACAAATAAAATCCTAGATGTGTTTTTGTTCTCAGGAATCCTCTGCTGCTCGGTCTCCTGCCCCAGAGGGATCGTGGGGAGCCCTGTTCCTGCTGGCTCAGGGCACGATGCCTCTGCCTGGGCCTCGGGCACTGCCCACGTCTCAGCTCCCTCAGAAATGCCCTTCTCTCTGACACCTGCCCCAGCTTTTCATTTTCCCACTTTCAGAGCTGGGAATTTGTGCTGGCTGGGGCAGGGATGGGGCAGTGCTGGCAGCTCTGTGCTGTCCAGAGCAGCCTCTGGGCTAATGAAGCCACGAGCCTGGATCCTCTTGCCAATAAAACCAGAAGGTGCTGATGGCATCAGTGCAGCGGTACCAGGGGAAAGCAGATAAAGATCCTGGCCCCAACACTTAATGGAGTCAGGATTTGGCAGAGAAAGGGGGGAAATGGCCGATTCTGTGTTTCACTCTGCAAGCAGCTGTGCAAAGCCTTTCCTCTGTGCAGCTCAGGGCTGAAGGGTGAGTTGTCACTGTTGTTTTCTTCAGCCTTCAGAAGCAGGACTGCAAGAAAGATATTCTGGGCAAAAATCAAAATGAATAAGAATTGCTCTCAGGATCTGTCACAACTAGAGTCAGCATATATTTAGCTTCCATTGCTCTGATTTAGAAACAGGGAGCAATGCTGGGATATTTATAGCCTTCAAAGACCTTCTTCACTGGATTGCAGCTCCAGAGGTTCCTGCTGGGGTGGACAGGCACTGATACTCTGTATTAGTATACGCTGGTACACCAGTCAATCTGTATGTGGCACAATAAGACTGGAATTATTTTGAACGAGCACGGGTTGCAATTACAGCTTTTTACCATTTTCCTGACTGTGCTACAGGACTGTTGCCAGTTTAAGGCTTTAATGGTTAGCAATTACTCACACCAGTGAAGGGTTCATTCATCAGCTGGGGTTTAATCTCAAGCATGATATGACTGCTCAGTGAATACTGCACAACAAGCTGCTTGTGGTATCTGGGTAAATGAGATCTTGGTGGGCAGGCTCAGGATGAAGAATCTGATAAGGTACTTCCCTCCCAAAACCTGTACAAGGCTGCTAACAGCCAGCCTGCAGCTGCCACAGAAACAGCTCCCACTGCAGCTTTCCCAAAAGTTGTGGGGGGCAGAGGACACGTGTGATCTCACATCCTGGTCACCTCTCCTTTCTGAGCAGAGTTCACAGAGATGTTCATCTTCTGAAGAGTATCCAAAGGCTGCTTTCCATAAAGCAAGTCTCTCCTGAGTTATCCAACTAACGGCAAGAAGTAGCTGCTGGAAGGATTTTTGTTCAGACAGTCTCACAGCACGGTAAAACACTGATTATTCATAGATAATAGGAAGATGTAGAATAATTTCAAACTGAGATTTCACATAATAGGTATCTCAGACTGTCTATTTTTAGCATCCCAAATCTATACTTAAACTCCTACGTAAAAATGGCCAAAAGGAAATCAGCCATTTGGAGCTGGTTGTTACAGCTCATATTATCGTCGGTTTGAATTTGTTGGTACCATTTAATTTTCCCTTTCTCTTCCTAATCCTCCTCCTCTCTGATCCTAAGCTTCTTCCCCACTGTCTTCTCTGCCTGTTAATAAGGACATGTGACAACTCTGTTTGGCTTGGAAGGCACTTGGACAGCAGCAGCTCTGAAAGGCTTCCAACAATACCCAAAAACTTCAGTGGCCCTAAAAATTTCTGTGGTCCCACTGCTGCTGCCCAGCTCCTTCCTGTCTGAGAGCCCATCCTGCACTCACCCTGCACTGACCCCCCGAGATCCCAGCAGGGAGCAGGGGCTGTTAAACAGAATATTGTGTCCTGAATTTAAACAGGGATCTGAGACTCCGTGGGCTCCTGGGGAGCTGTCTGTACACGTGTGTGCACACAGGATGAGAACTCTGTCACCAACACTCCTGTTCAGCACCAAAACCTTTGGCCACCCATTCCCTGCTTCCAAGCTGAAGCAATTCCAGCAGCTACAGCAGAGGACATGGGAAGAAATTGCTAATTCCCTTTAATTCTTGAGCTGCCCTTGTCATTCAGCAGAAAGACACGAGTGTACTGAAGTAAGGGTAAATAAGGTGTACACACCAAGAGAATTGCTCCTAAAACTGAGAAGTGCAGTGATCTGCTGCCAGCTCTGTTCTCTCCACACAGAGTCAAAGCAGAGCCACTGGAACTGCAGCCACACCTGAGTCAGCACTTATATCCTGGCCACTAAAAAAAAATATATAAAAAAAGAGTTCTTGGCTGAAATTCCCACCGAAGCTCCTTGGGGCTGAGCACAGCTCTGTACTCCACCTGCTCCTGTCTGCTGTTCCTGCCCAGCCCGAGGGTGAGACACTCCAGCAGCGTGCAATCACTGCCAGCCGAATCACTTCGCACAGCCAGGGCTGACACTTGCAGGGGCAGGAGAGCAGAGCGTTGCATTCCTGCAAAGCTGAATGGGAATTGCACCGGTTTGTCTGCCACAGCTGCAGGTGTTTGAGTTGGCTTGCAGTGCTGGCGTCTGGCAAATGCCACCCGGCGGTGCCGGGCAGCTCTGGCACAAAGCAGGTGTGTTGCGAGCTGCAGCCACAGCTCCCGGCTGCGCAGCCGAGGCTGTGCCCTGGCAGCCGGCTCTAAGGGGTTTGCTGCGTGTTTGCCCCGTGCTTGCAGGCAGGCTGACAGCTGCTTTGCCGTGCACTGTTCACAAAGCTGCTACCAGCTTTTAGAAGCTGCCTGTAACAATTTACTCAGCTGCACAGGGTAGATCTTCTGAAGAGATTATTCGGTGCCCATCAGCTTAGGCACGGCAAGATGCACCTTTTATCCAAAGAGGGAGCAGAAGAGCAGCAGAGTGCACACCAGCTGCCTCACTCCCAGCCCCAGCAGCACAGGGAGCTTTAGCTCATGATTTATGGTCAGGTTCTCCAGCTGGCTCCGTGTCAGACCACAGACTCACTGCACTCCCTCAGCTGCGTGGATGCGAGAGCCACCAAATACCAGAGTGCAAGTTACACCGAGGCTTCCCATTAATCACAGCTCTGCACTGCCAGACCTGCTGCTAAAGCCTCTGCTCCCAGAGATGCTCCTGGAGACCACAAGTTCATCTGACAAGTCCATTCTGTACTCCTGATGCACATGCTCCAAGCAGGTTGTGCCTGGTAGCAGCATGCAATAAATGCAGCTTGGAGGGGCACAAATGCAGCTCTCCCCAGCAGCTCAGCGTGGTCCTGGTGTGACATGACCTGCTCATGGCCAGGCTCCCCAGGGGCTGCCCTGGCATGGAGAGAGCGTTTTTCCACAGCTGTTCCTCCATCCCTCCCTGCACACATCAGCTCACCCGTGTCCTGTGGGGCTGCGGGAGCCTTGGGAAGCAGCACAGCACCTTCCTGCCTGCTCTCCTGGGCATCCCCGTGCTGGGGAACCCTCGAGTCCTGCTGCCTCTGGCACAGCTGGGGTCTGTAACAACCATGTCTGCTGTTGTTTACTCACAGCCTTAATCACCTTTCTGTTTTCACTTTGTGCCATTTTTCCCCCAGGGGAGAAGGGTTTATCCTGTTGGTTCTCATGCAGCAGCCCTGAGCTTCTACATTTTGTTCACTTCTTTCTCATGTCCCCTCCTGCCTCATGAAGCCTTCAGGAGCACATTCCTTCCCCACGGCTGCTTCTTTTCCTCCTGCGCTCCATCGTGGCTCTCACTTACCTCCAGTCCCGTTCAAATGCAGGTGCCCTGCTGGCAGGCTAATCAACACTCACAACATAAACAATCGCCCAGCCTTCAGAGACTGGATTTAGGTGGTTTTGTATGTTAAAGAAATTGAAGAGAAACAAAGATAAAATTTTAGACCTCAGAATATGTTCAGGTGAATGGTGCACACGTGATTATGACACGAAACACCTCACAGGAACTGTTTATGTGAAGGCTGAGTGTGCCTCAATGAGAAATGTAATTCATCTTCTCTCTGGTTTTTCCTGGCTAGAACTAAATATTGCCATTGGGATATTTTATGTTACATGGAAGAATGAATTTAAGTCTCAATGGGAGGCTTCAACATAGCAAAATACTTAAGCCCTTGTGTAACTTTAAAAGGACACGAATAGTCCCACTGAAGTCAATGGGATTTAATGCACATCCTTTAGAGCCAAGCAGAATCCCGGTCTGAACAAATGGTTTCATCTTACAGAACTGTGTGACCTGGTTCCCTACTTCCAGGCAGAGCCCAGCTCTGCTGACTGCTCTCCATCGCACACAGCCTGAACACCAAACCCAAATCCTGTCTCACATGCAGCTTAACACCACTCAATTTCTAAAAAAATCACATTCCCCAGGCATCTTATCTTTCTACCTCCTCTATTGGAAGTAGCACTTGACATAGCTATTAAAAACCGAGATTCCAGGGGAAACTATTCGCCAGTCCATTGACTTCATGCCTTTGCCAATCATTAATGGATCAGCACTGGCATTACAGGGTGTGTCCTCCTCCCTGCACCTGACAGTGCCACAGGACTTCCTTGTGCCCCAGTGTCCCTGCCTGTGCCCCAGTGTCCCTGCCTGTGCCCCAGTGTCCCTCCCTGTGCCCCAGTGTCCTTCCTGTGCCCCACTGTCCCTCCCTGTGCCCCACTGTCCCTCCCTGTGCCCCACTGTCCCTCCCTGTGCCCCAGTGTCCTCCCTGTGCCCCCCTGTCCCTCCCTGTGCCCCACTGTCCCTCCCTGTGCCCCACTGTCCCTCCCTGTGCCCCAGTGTCCTCCCTGTGCCCCACTGTCCCTGCCTGTGCCCCACTGTCCCTCCCTGTGCCCCACTGTCCCTCCCTGTGCCCCACTGTCCCTCCCTGTTCCCCTCTGTCCCCCCCTCAGCCCAGGGGGCCACAGCTCCAGGCAGTGCTGGCCAGGAGAGGCTGCAGCAGCCCCCATCCCTCATGGGTACCCCTGGCCCCAGGACCCCGTGTGCCCATGGGGACAGGACACCTGCTCCTTGGGGGCTCAAACCAAGGCCAGATTTCTCTCATCCAGTCCCAGCTGAGCCGTACATTTTAGCAGGTTCAGGTCCAAGTGCTAGAAACACCTTTAAAATGGGGAGGAGGAGATGAACTCTCTCCCAGGGAGAGCAGAGAAGATGTGATTTAAATACACGACCCCTTGTCTTTGAAAGGGTTTGATCAACTAGGATAGGATTTTTTCTGTTAGTGAAGTTTCTCTGTACCCTTCAGATCAGCAGCACCAGGTTTAACCATGGACAACAGACCCTCACAAGAGGCTTCATCCTTACCCTGTACAGGAGGTTTTCCAAGTTTCTGTTACCAAAAAACCTGTTTGCTCGCCAAGTTAAGGCTTACAATTCAACTGAATGCTACGGCTCTGTGCACCAAAGCAACTAAAATATTGACAAGGCTACTTTCAGGACTGATAGTGTTGCTAAAAAAACCCCTGCAGTAAATAGGGCAATTGACTGGAAGCTAAAATGGGGAATGTTTTCTGGGCTAAAAATTCCTTCAGATATATTTATTAATTCATTATTCAGTGATGACGTGCACAGTGCTGCGTTCATTTAAACATGAGGCACTGCTGTAACTGCTTCTTGAAATTCTGATTTGCTTAAAATATTGAGTCCATTTTCATGTTAATTAAGGAGCACTCAAGAAGAGAAGCCTCTGTGAGAGGAAAACCAGATCTTCTTATTGAAAGGAGACTTGCCCCTTCCACCTTTCTCCTTAGCCAAAATCTCCCATGACTTTACAAATACTCTCGTGTATTTTAGCCATTTGAAGCAGTCACAGCTACAGGACAGCACAGCCAGCACAGGTCAAGGGGTGAGGGATGTGAGGCGTGCTCAAGAATTAGAGGTAAGGTACAAAATGGAGCTACAGCTGTCCAAAGGAAATCAAGCTGCTTGGAGCCTGCTGTGTTCCTAGCCAGAGTCTTTTGCTACTTCAGCAGCAATAATTGTGCATCTGGCAGCGAGGATTTGAGCACAGAAGCAGCTCTCCAGTCATTTCTCAGTTGCAATTGTGACTGGAGGATGCCAGAGCTGGCTGACCAGCTGGGAAACAGCAGGTTTTGCCAAGAGGATCAAAAGCCTAATCTTTCTGAACACTGTGACATTATTAGTTTTGAGTTCCAGGTTTTGGGGGCTCAGGGTTTTCATTTCTCTGTTCCAGTTCACCATCTGTTTGCCAGCCCACCCACCCTCTTCCTCAGGCAACAAATAAAGTCATCCACAAAAAACCACTCAGGGAAGAATGAGGGGCCAGCAGCTGCAACCCAGATCCCAAATTTTGTTATTGCAATTGGGTTCTGACCATTCCAATAAGTAAAGTAGCATTTGTTCAGACAGTGCCATTCTCTGGGTTTCCAAGGCTGCTCCAGACAAATGCCCCTCGCTGGCTGGCAGAAGGGAGATCAGCCAGGGAGCTGCAATCCAAAGGGCCTCAGCAGGGACAGGGCAGACAGCTCATTTCCTTTTACCCATCAGGCTGAAAGCAATTTTCAAAATGTTGCCCGGAAAATGCTGCTGAGAGAAATAAGTGAAACAGGTAAACCAGAAGAGAATGATGACTGGGAAAGCAGCTGCTGCGCTGGAGAGAACACTGCCCTAAGAAAATCTCTTTGCAAATACATCTTCCAGCATTTCACAGTTCAACAGAAAGTACAAGCAGAGCTGCCTCAAGAGATTTTGCTGCAGTGAACAAGTACAAAGAGACTCCAGAGAACAGCCAGGCACTTGCATCTTCCTAGATGACTGCATTTCTAGAGCAGTTTGCAAAGGGTATGAAATGGATCTGGGTGACTTTTCCCACCTGCACAGGTTCCATGAGCAATTTCACTGCTCTGTCCTGCTTTACTACACTTCACTGATACCTAGTCCTCCACACAAAAAAACCACAAGCAGAAAGGAGTTCTCCTTCTAGAACACGCCTGACTCATCCTGGTGAGTCAGGTTATCATTCATTTAAGTTTGTCTGATAGCTTTGAATCTCCAGCTTTGGATGGGTGCACAGATCTTTTCATTGTCAAGTACCAGAAGTTAACCCTCTACCCTCTACTCCTTAAAAACTGTGATGACCTCCTAAAAGCAGTGGGAACCAGGAGCTGACACTGCCCCTGGGAGCTGTGCTGGTTCTTCTCCTCCCCGGGCTCTGCTGTGAGCTCTGCAAGTGCCTCTGTTTGCGTAGGAACTCCAAAAGTATTTAATATCCACAAGTCATCATTCCAGCTCTGATCCTTCTCCCCAGTCTCCAAATAACCATCATATGATCCACCAGGAAAGCTGCCTGGCTGCCACCCACCAGCGCTGAGCCCCCTCTGAACCTGCAGGATTGCACTGCACTTTCACTTTGCTAGGGCTGTTCTGGCAGCTGAGATGTCTCAGTGCAAACTGCATTTGAGAAGATGTGCAAATATTTCAGGTGTGAAATGAACGTGCTGTAGATGAAAAATTACAGAGTAGAAAAGGAATAGCTGGCTATAAAGCAAGGATTCAATGTTGAATTAGAAAGTTTAATAAAGTGACAGCTACCATCATGAGACACAGACATCTGATGCACTCCACCAGCAACAGCATTATGTCAAAGAAATATTTATATGGTACTTATCTTACCCTATTCATCAGCTCCCATCAACTCAAGAGTGTCCCTGCACCACAGACTCTCTATCCTTAAAATAAAGCTGTGAAAATTGGAAGGCTAAAGAGATGAAAGTTATGCTATGGATAATGTAGAAATATATGTTAATTACCCACGTGTGCAGAACTTGCAGTGCAGTTTTGCAAACAGTGCTCTGCAGTCAGCCAGCAGGGACTGACACGAGGTATGATGCAATAGGCATGTGGGGAAAGCACTTGGCAATGCTCTAATAAATATTTTCCTATCAAAGTAAGTTCCTGCTTTTTAAAGTGATCTGGCTAGTGCAGGGAATCAATGCCAGAGAATCAGTCTGCTGTTCCCAGGGTGTCCTGACCCTCTGGGCCAAGGCAGGGATGCTGCTGCTTGGCAGAGTCCAACCCAAATTCTGTTCCCTGGGAAGGGAGTGAAGCTTTTCCCTTGTGTTCACTGAAAGGCTGAGCTGTCAGGGAGGGCACAGCCCTTTCCCAGAGCAGGCACTGCGTGTGCCCTGGTGGGTCAGTGGGGCTGCAGCTCAGCTGATTGCCTGGGAGCTGGAGGCATTAGCAGAGCTCTTCCCTGAAGCCTTGCCTGGCACTTTGGGTCTCACAGAGCTGAGGCTCGCACAGACAGCAGCAGCAGCTACAGCACATCCCCTGCCTGTCTCCACAGCAGCCCTTGGTAGGCAGCCTTGGCTTGGCTTTTTACAGAATTTAAGGATTCACCTTTCCCAAGGTATGAAATTCACAACTCCAGGTCTTCACCCACAGCTTCAAAGCTTTCCCCACCCAGGTGTAAGCTGGTTCATCATAGCTGGAAGAGTTGGTTTCAATTCATAGCTGAATTGGTTTCCATTTCTCTGGAACAGGGGAAGGAGCAGGGTAATGAGAAGCAAAAGGATGCACTCTGAGCCTGTCAGGTCCCACAAGGGATTTTGGAGCCGAACCAGCAGCACTCCCACTTCACACAGCCTCCAGTGACAGTGGCAAGGGGTCCTCAGCTCTGGACACCTGCAGGGCTGTGGAGACCAATGCCACATGGCAGGGGCTCCAGCCATTTCCACCACCTGCAATCAGAGCTCTCTGGGGCATGTTTCCTTTCCAGCTTAATATTTTCACCACTCTAGGAAGAAGAAAATTGGGGATTTTTGCCTAGAGAATTTTTCCCAAAATCAGTCCAGCTGTAGTAGCTGACCCCTAGAATCCTCCTCAGCCTTGGTTTTGGACCAGGAACATTCGAGTCTGGTGTCTCAGAGGATTTTCCATGCATTTTTCTGAGAGACATTAGCTGAGCCTTGCATTTCCTTCTCCTGTCTGTGCTGGCTGGAGGATCCAAGGGCTCAGTCTGTGGCCAGCACTGCATGATTTTTGCATCTGGAAGTACGGAGCTGAACAGCCACAGTCAGAGGTGTTGAAATGAGCTGCACAGATGCATTTGCTTAATGAGTTTGATGGAGCAAGTATGAGACAGGCAGATGGGTTTTGAAGCCTGCTCCTCAAATGGACAAAAAGGTGCTGGAACCAGTCTGGTTTGGATCAGAGAGAATAAAACAGACCATGAAAATGAGTGTGAAGGAGTGATTGGCTTGTCTCTTTCCTACATAAAAACACCATTAGCTCATTTCGTGTGCCACATGTTATTTACTGAGCAGGTCGCTGAGAATCCTGTGTTCTCCACCCAAAATGTTGCGGCTAATGCACAAAGGCTTTTTGCCAGAGGGTAGATTGAGGCAGGAGCGGCTCTCCCCAGCAAAGCTAACACTGTTATGGGGGCAAACATCTGTTTCACCTGCGGTGGCAGCAGGCAAACAGCTGAGACATCCAAGAGCAGCAGCAGACGGCAGCCAGCAGAGGTGCAGGCGGCTCTGAGCTGTCTGTGCCCGGCGAGAGCAACCGGGGCAGGGCTGCCGATCCCAGAGCCCCCAGAGCCCCCAGAGCCCGGCACAGGGGAGCACAGGATAGGGGGACACAGGGGCAGCAGCACCAGCAGCTCCCCCGTGCTCCCCAGCCCCTCCATCATCCCCTCCACCGGC
>VWYI01045512.1:147293-222511 GCA_013399455.1 Anthoscopus minutus
CCCCTGCACCAGCCCCAAACCCTGCACCAGCCCCAAACCCTGCACCAGCCCCAAAGCCCCTGCACCAGCCCCAAACCCTGCACCAGCCCCAAAGCCCCTGCACCAGCCCCAAAGCCTGCACCAGCCCCAAAGCCCCCACCAGGCTCAGCAGGGCTCGCCGGTGCTGCCGGGCAGGGACGGAGCCGGGAGCGCCGGGCTCTGCAGAGCAGCGCGGGAGGTGGTGTCATGCCAAGAAAAGCAGGCAGGATGATTCAGAGTTGCTTTTAAACTACAGGCTTCCTTCAAAGTGCCAGCCATCTGCAGCCACACAAGCTGCAAGACAAGCGCCTAGGGGAGACAACTCAGTTTCTTTACCAAATGAAGTGGAAGAGGCACCTTACTCACTCTCACCCGCTCTAATTGCTGCTGCTTTCATCAGCTTGCAGGCTTGAATGTTGAATAAGAAATAGAGTTCCTGTTTCAAA
The DNA here is from genome assembly GCA_013399455.1 of Anthoscopus minutus. Lineage (NCBI taxonomy): Eukaryota > Metazoa > Chordata > Aves > Passeriformes > Paridae > Anthoscopus > Anthoscopus minutus. The sequence goes on from VWYI01045512.1 coordinate 147,758, forward strand.
AGCATCCTTGGTTCTTTACTCTGTGCAAAGACAATGCAAATAGAAAAGCACCTAAAGGTTTGATGGGGCAGATTGCTGGAGATGCTGATTGCCTTTCCCACCACAGGGCAGGCTGGGTTTCTGTCTCCTGGACACTGCTGAAAACACACAATTTTCCCCAGGTTGTTACATTTCTGTTCAGACAGATCAGTGGGACTAATTCAGGGGGATCTTGGGACTCTTACCCTGGCACAGGGTAAATTAATTGCTAGGAAAGAATTGCTTTGAGACTCTGACCTGAACTGCACAGCAGGAGCCACAGGTCATCACAATGCATCATTTTTTAATTCCACACCAACGCTAAATGCGCCTAGAATTCTGCAGCAATGGTACTTGACCATGACCTCTGTTTTTGTTCCAGTGGTCATTCACTCATGTTTCTTGAGTGAAGAGGCTTCTTTTCAACTTCCAGGATGTGATTAGAGCTTTATCTGCTCTATTGGAAAGGCTCCCCTTACAACCTTTTTTTCCAAATGTGGGGAGCTCAGACTCACCTTGGTTAACACACAACTGTTATTTTAATAGCTAAGCAAATTGCTCAGGTTTCTCACAACAAGCCATGTCAATGAATCCTGCCATTATTTTTGTAAACCTTCTTAGAGGGGATCCTGATTAACCCCGAGCTGTGCTGAACTGCTGGCCTGGACAGACTCTTCACACAGCAATTATTGCATGGAGGCTCTGCTCCCTCTCCAAAGGATGTGTGGCCAAGGACCACGCTCACGCTTTGGCTGCAGGTGAACCCATATTCAGTGGGTTTTCCCCATGGCACTGCCCAGATCTGCGGGCTGGAATCTCCAGCTGATTTGCATCATGCAAAGGAAGAAAAGGTGAGCCTGGGAGAGCAGCCACCGTGCCAGCAGCTGACAGGGATCATTCTGAGGATCATTAGTTAGACAATTTTAAATGCCTCCAACACACACTTCATTCATTTTTGTGCTCTCTAGTTACTTAATATGAAGGGCTCTGAGATACAAAATTACCTATCTTGCTGAAGCCTATATATATTCTGCTGTATCAACCCAAGTGTTTTCATCAACCTTACTTGTAAATTCACCTCAAAATACTACACTGAGCTCCTTCAAATAGATTACATTTCCCTTAACCCACAATGGTAGGAAGGAAGGAAATTTTTCCTTCTGTGATTCACTACTCAATCTAATTCTTTGAGATTTCTTTCAGATAACATAAACAATCCATAAAATTTGTGATTCTCTGCATACATTCAAAACCCAGCAGGTTTAGTCACTGCTCTATTTGCATTAGCTTGAAGCATAAACACCAAAGACTTAAAAGAATCTCTATTTGGAGCAGGTAGAAAAACAAGCACAAAAAGAAAACGGCAACAAAACCAGCTCCTTCCCTCTGCATCCTAATGCAAACCTAAATTCATTTTTATTTTAAGGCCCTGGTTGTTTTCTGCTGTTAAATGCACCACAGAGGCTATAGGACAGAAGATGACAGAAATCTGCCACATTCTGTGTAATGGAAAAGCGAAACGTCCGAGGCTCTTGGCAGATTATTCACACATTTAAGCGCCAGCAGGATCAGCATCAGATTTGCAGGATGGGAAAAACAATGGCTCCTTTCAGCAGGGCTTGTTTCAGTTCAAGGTTTCCTCTCATTTGCAGTAATTAACCAGCAACGAGATTGGCCGTGCCACTCAGCTTGCACAGAACACTTGCATCTCCTCAGGAGTGAGAGAAGGTGCTGCAGAAGACCCCTCCCAGAATGAATCTTTTATCAGACTCTGATGCTGTTTGTGCCCCTAGAGGTGAATCCGCAATCAGCTCACCGAGCTTTAATCCCGGAGCTGAGGAGCTGCAGCCAGCTCCTGGTGAAGATGAGGAGTGGGAGGCCGAGGTGCTCGGGGGCTTGGCAGAGCCCAGGAGCTGCGCTCCCGATTTTGCTTCGTTTCACGCATCTGCAAGGACTTGGGGCTCTGCTCCAGCTGGGAGTGGGGCTTTCCACCCAAAACCCCTTCCCTTAATGGCCACAGGGCAGCTGCCCAGATAAACCGTGCCCTTTGTGATCAGAGGCACAGCTCTGTCCCCTTCCACCCCAGTCCCTGCTGTCCCCTCCAGTTGTTTTTAGCAGGTCGTGCTTTAAAGATTTTTTTTAACCTCTTTTCCTCACCTGTCCCTTATCCCTGCTGCTTCTGGGCAGTTCCCAAACTTCTCTTACTCTCAGGTGAGGGACTTGCCTTTCAATCCTAGCCCCTGTTTATTTATTACAGCTTTATACTCTTCTGCTCTTAAATCACTGTTCCCTTCCTTCTGCAGGACACGAGATTTGGATTTTAAAAAGCCAAACCACAACAAAACCCCCAACAAGATCTTGCCTCAGTCTTGTAGAATGCCTCCAACCTGCCAGCTGTGCACACACTGGCAAGATCTCGTCTGTAGTTAGGTATTTTCTAACTTTTAAAAGGAAATGAGAGGGGAAAACTGAATGGACATGAAAAATAAAGATCTGCACCAGCTCATCTTGCTTAGGCTTCTACAGAGCCTGTGCTGGGGAAAAGGTGTTACTCAGATTTAACTCTGAATAAATTGCCTTCTGGATGGCTCAAACTCCTTCTCCAGATAAAGACAAAGCTTCCCCCGTGCCCAGGCAGGTGGTGGTGGCTTTGCAGGGAGCTGCCTGAGAGGAAATCCAGATCTTTCCACGCTGGAGCAGCAGGGAGAGGCGAGAGCAGGGCTGGGAACGTGGGGAGGGTTCTGCAGGAGTGCTCGGGCTGCCTGACTGGGAGCAGCTGCAAACCCCAGCCAAAACCCCTGTGGTATTCAAGCCCACAGAGGTGGGATGTGATACGTGAACCTCAGGCCTACAGAAGATTTTCCACAATGAAATTCCTCCCCAAATCACTGCCCCTCTGGTATAATTGGGCTTTAGTGGCACACATCACAATGTGTTTGTCTCTGATGAGTTTGTCACTGTTTACAGTAAAAATGAAGGCACAAATGGCATTTAGAACTTTCACTGGACAGATCAGAAGCATTAATTAAAACACATTTGATTTCAGGCACAATAATTTGTTTTCCTTCATTCTGCCATCAACAATTTGCTGCCACTTGATTTTTCCATGGAGCCTGGCTGCAGCAGCCCTTCCAGCAGGGGCTGAGTTCCCAATCCAGGGGGTTCTGGCACCAGAGAGGAGGGAGCTGGGCCCTTCTGATGGGAGGTGGGGGTGACCTCACCAGCTGAAATAGCAGATTTTGGAGGGGGGACATTGTGCAATTTGAAATCCTATGCAATAATCACATCTCGCTTCTCTTCTCTACTGTGCAGAGAACTCTTTGAAAGTTTTAGTGTTTGGGGTTTTTTTAAGAAAGAAAAAGTACAGGTACTCGGGGAGAAAAAATTTCCTCAGATTTCTCAAAGCTTAAGTTGTTGTCCTCTGAGATTACAGCTAAAGGGAAAAACAGAACCTAAAATAGAAAAATGAGCCCCCAAAGGTCCCACATCCACAGATGGAGAGCATGAGGAGCTCAGTGTGGGGAGCAACTTGGTGGCTCTGCCCAGAGAAGTAGCAGCACTGCTCCAACAGGGGCAAGCCACGAGGAAGAACCACAAATATTTGTAAGGCAAAGGAGCTGAAAGGAGGAAACAAACCCAAACCCTATTTCTGGCTGTACCACAGAGAAGACAAAAGTGCCAATCACTTTTCCAAACGCTGTACTCTGAAGTGGCATTTTCTGTTCCTTGTTAATCAAAGGGATTGTTTCCCTCCTCAGAATGGTGCTGAGCCTTTTAACATCGCTGCAGAGCCAAGACACTGCTAATAAATAAAGTCTCAGAGCTTTAAGTGAAAGGAAGGATTTGTTGGATAATATTTCATTTCCTTTAAACTGTTTATTCACCATTAAAACTGAAAATTTTAATTTTATGGGGATTGCTCAGGGAGCTGATGTTCAGACATTTCCACAAAAAGCCCACGAGTCAGGAAGGCAGTCTATAAATAACCACCTTGGAGATAAACTTCTGTGAATTGCACATAACCCAGATGAGATTTTCAAGTGTGGTGTAAATTGCCCACAGCCAGGGCACAGGTCAAAAGTATTTACGAGGATTGAGCTCCATTCCTCACACTGAGCTGGCAGCAGTGTTTTAAACCTGGAGCAGAGAACACAGAGGCCTGAGGGTCAGTTTTGCTCACCTCCAGCCCTGTGGGGTCATTTATTTCAGTTATTCCTGTGCTGACAGAGCAGTTTTGCCTCCTGGCCTTGCAGCTGTGCAAATGATTAAATCCAGGAGGATGAACCCAAACTTTGGTGCCTGCTTTGCACCAGAGAATGGAACCCTGCCCTCAGAGGGCCATGGCAGATGCTCCATCAGCAGGTTCCTTGCAGCAGGGGGAATCCCCCTCTGCAGCTGCCCTGGCACCCAGCTGCCATCCCCCCTGAGCTGCCAGAGGAGTGCCTGGGCAGCGCACAGGAGTTTGGCTGCCTCTCCTGGTGAATTTGGCTGCAAATTATTCCTCAGAGCAGAGCTCTGCTGGCTCTGAGAACTGGCAATCAGAGCATCCATTAGTGAGCAGTGTCAGCAGGAAAAGCTCTCCAGGGCACTGGGTCAGGGAACAGAGGAGAAAACCCAAGTAGGTCACATTCACTAAAAACACCCATTCGTTCTTCACTGTCCATCGCATCACACCTCCGGCTCGGGCTTCAGGAGCACTGCGGTGTCTCCCCCTGGAGCCAGAGCCCAGGGCTCGCTCACCCCTGGGCACTGTGCAGTCTCTCCCTCCGAACTTGCACCATCACTGCAGCAGGGCTCCCAGCAGCGGCAGCCGCCTCCGGAGGGCATCAGCTGGGAGGGATGCTCCAGGAACACGTTCACAAAGCAGAGAACCAGCTTTGAGCGCCACTGCTTTGAGTGTTGTGACTCAGGGAGCTGCCTGCTGGGGTCACTCAGGGATGAACAGCAAACAGCCCTCTCCCTCCTCTGCACATCCTCCCCTGGGATTTTAGTGTTGATGCCACAGACAGTCCTGTTCCTAAAGGGCAAAAAGGCAAACTATAAAGAGCAGGAAGAAAGGGAGGCAGGAAAAGTGAGTAGGACACAAGGATGCCCTGAGACAAGGAGAAGATAAGAACTACAGATGAAATATGATTAAGGCAAAGAAAAGGAACAAGGGAATAGCCACAAATGTTGACTTAGAAGATGGGAAGAACAAGAACACCGAATGTTATTACTTTAAGCTCGGTGTTAGGGGCAGGAGCCTTGGCTGTGGTGGGTTTGGATGTGCTGGCTGAGACTCATTTCACCCCAGTTTGAGCTATCCACAAATCAAGTTTGACGTATCTGTCCATTGAAGTTGCTTTTCTAGTTAAAGGGAAGGAGAGGGAGACACCTCCCTCCTGCAACAGGCAGCAGAGCAAGGCAGACCAGAGCCTGCCCTGCCACTGAAGGAAGGAAGCTCAGCAAGCCTGGGGCAGGACAAGCCTCTGTCCCACACACGTGCCTGGCCTGACAGAGGCTGGGTCATCTCATGCCAGGACACAGCAGCAAGCCAGATTTCCAGCTTTTATTAAATTCAGCTCTTGCTCTGTACTCTGGTGTTTGAGCCTGCTGATCTACCTGACCCACCAAAACCTGCAGGAGCTGAGCTGTCTTTCATTGCTTTATCCAGAGTTTGAAGTGGAGATGGAGAATTCTAAATTTAGAGCGGCTTCAGCAGCACGCTGTGTCTACCCATGCTTGCACTCTGCTTTCTGAAAAGATGATGACCAAACCAAATCCAGATTTCCTTTTAATCTGGCCTATTTTAAATCAAACTGCAAAGAAAGATACTAAAGCTGCTGCTGTGAAACGTGCTGCTCCATGAATTAGTAATTGTGTTTATCTTCTGCATTGGGGATTTTTTGCCTGTGTTGCTGTTTTCTTACTGCCACTCAATGTGAGGAGCTTGTATTTGAATGAGACTGTTTCAAAGCACTTTTACACTCATGTGGAGTCAGGCACTTATTTACTTTCCGACAGTTATTTACTTCCTGTAAATATTTCACAGCCACAGGACCTCCCAGATGAAAGCAGTTTGCTCTGTGCTCCTGTTCAGGAGTCTAATTAAAAACAGAATAGACTGGGAGGGATGGAGCTAAGTGCTAACTGCAAGGGATGGATCTAGAGGGAGTTCAGCACGGGAGCCTTTTCTTGGCACAATCACTGAAGCATAGAAGCAGAGGAAAAGTGCCCAACTCAGAGCTGAAGGCCCAGAGATTGCTCAGGAGAGGGGAGGCTCTGGGAGATGGCAGAGCCAGCGCTGCTGCTGTTCCAGCTCTGCTGCCAGCACTGAAGGTTGATCCTCAGGGCTGCTCCACATCACTGAGCCCAGACTCTGGCATAACCCCCTCCCACAGACAGAAGCCAGCAGCAGCACCTGGGTGTGTCTGTGTCCCCAGCAGCACCTCGGTGTGTCTGTGTCCCCAACAGCACCTGGGTGTGTCTGTGGCCCCAGCAGCACCTGGGTGTGTCTGTGGCCCCAGCAGCACCTGGGTGTGTCTGTGGCCCCAGCAGCACCTGGGTGTGTCTGTGGCCCCAGCAGCACCTGGGTGTGTCTGTGGCCCCAGCAGCACCTGGGTGTGTCTGTGGCCCCAGCAGCACCTGGGTGTGTCTGTGGCCCCAGCAGCACCTGGGTGTGTCTGTGGCCCCAGCAGCACCTGGGTGTGTCTGTGGCCCCAGCAGCACCTGGGTGTGTCTGTGGCCCCAGCAGCACCTGGGTGTGTCTGTGGCCCCAGCAGCACCTGGGTGTGTCTGTGGCCCCAGCAGCACCTGGGTGTGTCTGTGGCCCCAGCAGCACCTGGGTGTGTCTGTGGCCCCAGCAGCACCTGGGTGTGTCTGTGGCCCCAGCAGCACCTGGGTGTGTCTGTGGCCCCAGCAGCACCTGGGTGTGTCTGTGGCCCCAGCAGCACCTGGGTGTGTCTGTGGCCCCAGCAGCACCTGGGTGTGTCTGTGGCCCCAGCAGCACCTGGGTGTGTCTGTGGCCCCAGCAGCACCTGGGTGTGTCTGTGGCCCCAGCAGCACCTGGGTGTGTCTGTGGCCCCAGCAGCACCTGGGTGTGTCTGTGGCCCCAGCAGCACCTGGGTGTGTCTGTGGCCCCAGCAGCACCTGGGTGTGTCTGTGGCCCCAGCAGCACCTGGGTGTGTCTGTGGCCCCAGCAGCACCTGGGTGTGTCTGTGGCCCCAGCAGCACCTGGGTGTGTCTGTGGCCCCAGCAGCACCTGGGTGTGTCTGTGGCCCCAGCAGCACCTGGGTGTGTCTGTGGCCCCAGCAGCACCTGGGTGTGTCTGTGGCCCCAGCAGCACCTGGGTGTGTCTGTGGCCCCAGCAGCACCTGGGTGTGTCTGTGGCCCCAGCAGCACCTGGGTGTGTCTGTGGCCCCAGCAGCACCTGGGTGTGTCTGTGGCCCCAGCAGCACCTGGGTGTGTCTGTGTCCCCAGCAGCAGCACTGCCAGGGACTCCATGGCGCTGCTGCCTTTACATTTGCATTGAAATATTTACCATATTTCATTTCATTTCCCAGTCAGAGCTGCAGGAAAAGCCAGCGACCCCAACTTCACATAGAGAAGAAAAGATAAGGATCAAGCATTCTTTCCTCTGTTTCGGGTTGGGGTTTTTTTGTGGTTTTTTTTAAATAGATTGTTTGTTCTTGGTTAAGGAAAGATTACTTACCACAGCTGTCTAGAGGGCAAGGGCAAATTGCTTCAGGTTTTGAGTGAGGATTTTTCACTTAAAAGAGTGCATTTGGAAACAAGGGAGATTATGAACAATCCTTTAACAGGATCCTCAAGCCATCAGGCTGTTTAACATTATTGATCAGTGCAGCCAGAGCACATTTTTAAAAAAATCTATCAGATTAAAATGGAAATAGGTTTCTGGTTCTGACTTCTCACAGGCTTCATTTCCCGTGGCAGCAGAGAGCTCCTGGCAGCCCCCAGGGCAGAGGGGGTGACCCTGCCAGGCAGAAGCTGCCCTGCAGCCCTGCCTTGGGCACAAGCAGGGGCAAAAACCGCGTGGGGGATTCATCCGTTCCACCAGAAAAGGGGAATGCAATAAAAAAGCCCAAACCACATCAAACCAGAGGAGACATCTCCTAACAGCTCATTGCTACAGCAAGCCTATTTAACAGGAAGGAACGTCACTTGGGTGTTACTTTAAACACTCTTCTTTTGAGAGCACTGATCACTGAGTCAAAACACTTCCAGATCTGCTCGATGTCACCCACCTAAACAACAAAGCCTTCATTCCAAAGGGCCCGCGCTGGGGATCACAGTTCTGAGGATTTGTTTGCAAAATAAATAAAAAGGAGCACTTTGCTTTCAAATTAGTGCCCCAGAAGCTGACAGCAATAGCAGTAAACAATAGAAATTATTTGTGTTAGTAGCCATGTTTATTCTAATGATGTTGGCATTCGCTGTGAAGATTAATTGGCAATAATGTTGCAAAAACTACTACACGTGAAGTATGTTCCATAAACCCAAAATAATTTGATTGACCTATGTTCTAAAGTAAAATATTTACAGTAATGAGATTCTAATTATCCTTTGTTATGGCGGGCCATTCTCCACACTCCTCTTTATTGATAGGAGATGTATTGTTTCAGCATCGTAGCTCAATTTATTTTCTCACATTTGCATTTCCTCATGCACAGAAAATGGGAGGCGATTATTACCTTCCTCACTTTGCATTCAATTTACATCAACAGCACATTACCTCATCTTAACTCATTTATCAACCACAGAAATTTGATAACAAAAGCTACTGTCAGCGATGAATAAAGATTATTTCAAATGGAGCAAAAAGAAACAAGATGAATTATAGGTTTCAGGACCTTTTGTTTGCTCAAGAAAAGGAAGATAAAGGATTTTTTCCACCCAGACAAGACAGATCTCATGAGGCTGCAACTCAGCTGCTGGGTCTGTGCTGCGCTCAGAGGTAACTCCAAACACCAAGAACCACAAATGTCTGCGCCCTGTGCCTCACAGAGGAATGTTCTTCCTTTTCTGGACCGAGTGCACAGAATTTATGGTTCACAAGCTCGAGCAAAAGCTTTAAGGAGCACCCCAGGGCTGCTGCAGCCTCGGGGCACTCAGAGATGCTGCAGCCCGGCACAGAGCACTCCCAGCCGGGCTCATCCCTGCCGAGGGCTCTGCCCGGGCTCTGTGCGCGGCTGCTGCTGCCAGAACACGCGGCTGGCTGTGCTGGGCACTGCAACATCTGGGGCCTTCAATCCCAGGGTTACCCAGAGTCAGCAAACAGCGCCTGCCCTTTGGAACTATTGACCGAGCTCCGGCCGAGCTGCCAGCGAGAGGGGTGGGCAGGGGGCAGAAGATGGCAAATATCCCCCTCATACTCTCCATGTGTCTTCTGGGAGCTTGTCTTGGTGGGGAAAATACAGGTGAGTTCCTTTAGCGCCGAGCAAACCCTTCACTTTGGGGCGCAGGGAGTCACAGACACTGGCAAAGGGACACTTTGTCACCTGCTGGTGCGACAGCTTGTGCAGTCTTGTAAGAGACAACAGCTCAGAGGCATTGTGCAGTTTATAGCTCCTCTTTAGAGCTCTGCCTCTTTTCTGGGGGAATGGAATTATAGCTTTTATGCTGATTTTATACAGCATATGTCACAGGGATTAATTTTAAGAATGGATTTTTTCTTAGGTTTTTTTGCATCTTTAAGCTTTCAGAGCTCAATTCAGCCATTTTAGAAGGCACACACAGAAGGGGAAAAGGGGAGAGTGCTGCTGGTGGAGCGACAGTCACACCTCTTTGTGTGCCACCACTTTGTCCTGGAGAGCAAACAAGTGCTCACCTCCATAAAACACTCGTTGGATCTGCCCCTGCGAGGATTGTTTAAAGCCAAAGCCAGCGTGATTTTAACAAAGCCTGTAGGAGGCAGCCAGAGCTGGAGACAAGGTAGAGCAGTTGATGGATGTGGGCAATCACACACAGTAATGCAGGCTGTTGCTTGATTTATCTGTAGCAGCAACAGTTCCAGCAGAGGCTGGTCCACATCCAGTGTGAGCTCCTATTTGCTGCAAGGCTTCCCTTTCTTCTTTCATTAAAACATTGCTGGAAACAGGTTTTTAAAAGGCTCTTTCCAAAATGTTTGCTCAGCAATGGAAAGTGAGCAGAACCTCATATTTTTGCCACCACCCATCCAGGTGTTCCCCTATAAAACAGCACAGGTGTGCCCTGCCAGCACCTGGCCCAGAGACCTGTCTCAGTGTCTCAGGTTCTGCAGCTGGTAAATGGTGTGTGAGGGTGTTCTCCATGTCAGGGTGGTTTCCAGCCCGGGGACTGCCGTTCCTGCCACCCCACAGGCTGCCAGCCTCCAGTCCAAACCAAGCTTTGCTTGTAAAAGCAGCACGTGGGATCTGTAAGCAGCAGAGGAAGCCCAGAGGGATCTGAGGGAGGTGAAGCTGCACTCATTAGGAGGAGCTCTCTCCATTAAACGGGTTAATTGTGGCAGGTGCCTGGCACATCCCCCGGGAGGAGCTGCAGGAGCCCGTTCAGTGTCGTGCAGGGACACCTGCCACTGAAGGGGCTCTGGTGTCAGGCAGACCAGCCTGCCTGGGGCTCCTGAGAGCTGCACTAACTCATCCTCTGCAGGCTGGGCAGGGCTGGGCTCTGCTCTGCTTCAGGAGCCTTTCACTGCCAGCACAGGCAGACAAAGCAGGACAATTTCTGTGTCCAGACAAACCTCACCAAGCAGCAGCATGAAAAAGTCTGTTATTTTCCCTTCTCAAACAGCTTATTCCAGTCTGTGCATCTGTGGTGGGAGATTCTTACACCACCTGCTTTAGGGTATTTTAAGCATCAAGCTCCAGCACTTCCAATCACCCTTCTGCAATCAGTCATTTCTGCTTATTGACTGTTTTGACATTAAGCTCTGCAGATTTGATCCTTTGGATTGCACTTAAGTTGGGCAACAAAGCAAGCTCAGGTCCACAATAACAGTCCTGAGAATCTCTGGCCATGGGGCAGGGGGGTGCACACCTGGCAAGGGCTTGTTTTCTGGGAGAGCAGAGCCCTGCCAGCCCAGCCCCTGCTCCTGTCCCAATTCCAGTGTTCATTGAGAACAAGGAGGCCAGCTCGGTCCTGCAGAGGCAGAGGCGAGCCAACTCCAACAGGCTGGAAGAGGTCATTCCTGGGAACCTCGAGCGGGAGTGCATAGAAGAAAAATGCAGCTATGAGGAAGCCCGAGAAGTGTTTGAGAACGAAGAGAGGACGGTGAGTAGCGATGCTGCTGCAAAGCACCAAACCTGCCAGGCCACACCCAGCCCTGCAGCCGGGGCACCGCGGGCAGGAGCGGGAACTGCAAGGAGAAAACTCGCAGGGCCAGGGGCAGCACCTGGCATCGCTGATTCTCATTCGTGCCCCATCAGCTGGGCTGGGGAACTGCTGCAAACCTTGATCAGTCACCAGCGGGATTGTGGAGGTGGTGGTTTCCCTGCAAGTGTTTTCCTTCAGTTTTGGAACCATCCAGGCACTGCTTCAGTCACACAACACCCAGAAATTAGAAAACAAAGGAAACTTTTTCTCTTTTCCCTTTCCAGATGCAGTTTTGGCAAACATACGTTGGTAAGAGCTGCTTTCTTCATGTTCTAATGTTTAATATTCCTCTCTCAGTGCATAAAGACCTGATGTAACTGTAACAAATGCATTTCAGCATCCAGAAACTGTAATGACAGAGCCAGTCAGAGCCTTGCACTCCAAATCCTGCAATGCCCAGCCTGGGTCTGTCCCATTGGTATAGAAATGGCAAGCAAAAAAAAACAAACAACGAAGTCCTAGCATTTAATTTGTTCAAGCAGGGCAGACTACTGGATCTCATTGAGCCCAGGCCATGCTCTGGGCTTCAGTTTCAGCTGTGTCACAGAGTAAAATACCCCAGAAAGAATCAACACCCCTTCAGCAAACAGCAAATGCTCTGTTCTCTAGCAAAGATCTCCAGATAAGTCACAGCCCTGTGAAGGCACAGCGTGAATCCCTAGAAATGCCATATTAAAGTGGAGACTCAACATGATCATAGCAAACAGCTGCTAGCAATTCACACCATTGCTCCCAAACTCTTACTGCACTGTTTTCTTCCCACATCTACTCCTTCCTTCTCAGCCTCCATCCCCAACAACTCCTCAGTCCCTTAACAAAAATATTTCAATGCCCACTACACCATCTGAAACTAATTTTAAGGACATTTCAATAAATGAACTCTTTTGTAGATTGGCAAAGTGCCCAGAACATCTCACTAAAAAGCCTTAAATAATTCAGATTACTCAGCACATGCTATAAAATAAAAACATTACATTTGCATTGTAGGACAGTCCTCTGAAAAAGCAACTGATGGATCTCAACACTGCATTTGCCTCCCTGCCACTGTAACAAATTAGCTCGTCAGAAATGAGGAATGGCACCCATTCCTGTCACCCGGGGTGCCTGGTTTGCTGGTCAGGGTGCAAGCTGCTGTTCCCTACGTGCTGAGCCCACAGGAGCTCACCCTGGCACAGCACCCAAGCCCCAGCTGCCTGCCTCCACACCAGGACCCAGACAAGCCCAAACCTTTTTGTTCCTGTTTGCATTTTGCATTCCAGCCCATTCCTGAAAACGCCACTAGCTGCCACACTGTCCTGTGGACACGAGCACAGCAAGGCCTTGCCCCTTCTCCTTGCCTTGGCACAAGCATCTACAAGGGCATCCCCCATCCTTTAACATCACTGATTTACTTCTCCAAAGTTTTAGATCACCAATTCTGCAATAGTGAGTATTTTCATTAAAGCCTCAGGTTCTCAGTGGGAGGCAGCTGTGAGAATAAAAGCCCTGGCACATGGGGAAAAATCTAGACCAGGTAATAGCAGTGCAGGACTGGGAAAGGAAGAGCAGCGTGAAGCTTCTCCATCCTAACACACAGCCAGGGCTCCACACCCCAGTGGACAGATCCAAACTTCCACAGGGCACTGCCAGTGTTAGCACAAACCAGATTAGGATGCTTAAAGCACTCTTAAAGTAGCAAACCTTCTAAACTTTTCTAATTTGCCCAAGACATGAGGTCCTGCTGGGGAGGGTGACTGAGGAGGGGTTCTGCTGCAAGGAACAGAATTAACCCTTGGGGGACCCAGCTGGGGCTGCAGCAAAGCCCTGCTGCCCTTACCTGTGCTGGCACGGTCTGTGGCACACCTGGCTGCCAGGACCTGCCTTCCTGTCCATCACAAAGCAGGGCACCAGCCCTGGAGGAGCCTGGTGTTTGTTACCTCTCCTCTCTTCTCTCCAAGATGGGGACCAGTGCAACCCCAACCCCTGCAAGAACGGAGCCGTTTGCAAGGACCAAATCAACTCCTACGTGTGCTGGTGCCCGGCTGGCTACGAAGGCAAGAACTGCGAGATAGGTACGGAGCTCCGGGGCGGGGCTGCTGGAGCCCGGGTGGGTCGGGGTCAATGCTCCCCTCCTGGGGCTGCTGGCACACCGGGCTTTGCTGGGCTGCTCTCCTGGAGCCCCTCTCCGGGTGGGACAGGGTGAGAGCCCCTCTCCGGGTGGGACAGGGTGAGTGCCCCTCTCCGGGTGGGACAGGGTGGGTGCCCGGGTGGGACAGGGTGAGAGCCCCTCTCCGGGTGGGACAGGGGGAGAGCCCGGGTGGGACAGGGTGAGAGCCCCTCTCCGGGTGGGACAGGGTGGGTGCCCCCCTCGCGGGGCTGCTGGAGGCACCGTGCCTGGCTGTGAGGCTCTGCAGGGAGGGCTCGGTGCTGCTGGCACCGGGGCTGGCAGGGGGACACGCTGGGGGATACGGCAGTGGGGATCTCTGCTCCCCCCAGCCCCTGAGGGCTCACTGGAGACTCAAGGTCCTGGGCTCAGCCGTGAGCCAGGGCAAATGCTGGCCCAGAGCCCTTCCTTTATGTCCTTCCTGGGACTGCCCAACCAGGGACAGCCTGCTGAAAGCAGAGTTTCCTAGAGACCCCCGATGGAACCCCCATTCTCCCCTTTCCTTTCTCATGCCAGGCTGAGCAGCAGGTGCTGGGCAGGGCAGGATTATCCTGGCTTCCTCTCAGTGGCACTCTGCTTAATTCATAATTATAATTATCAGCAGCAACCTTGATTCTGGAGGCAAATAAAAGGCAAATATTTTTCCTGATGGGTTGAGGAGTTTATGAAAACCAAACAGCTGATAATTTAAGCAAGGGGGATATTCAGCTCTTATAATATAATCAGGGGCTGTGCAACTCACACAGTGTGCTAGACTCGCTGCACTAATAAAAGATTCTCTTTCTAGTTGTATTTCTGCTCTGGCAAGAGAGGAGTGTACGTTAAAAAGAGCATTTCAAAGTTGCATCAAATTTAAATAGTCTCATTGCAGATTTCTTGGGGAAGTCAGGAGCAAAAATAGAGCTGGAAGTGAGGCGTGAAGAAGAGCTCTGTAAAAATAGTAAATGATGGCATTAAAATGGCTACAGGAAGGGAGGTGTCCTTGAGGAAGTAGGAGTGGAGTTAATCTGCTGTGAAGTTATTTGAAAATTCATTGAGAATTTCAAGGGCCTCTGCAGATTGGTGGTTTCCCACCACAGAGGAGTGAGGGGTGGGCTGGGAAAGGACGGCTGCCAGTCATGGACACCTGGCTGTGCCTGGAGCTGGGACTCGTTCCATCTGACCCCCTGAGAGAGCCCTTCCAGGCCAGCTGTGACCCGGGTGGGCACGGCAGGGAGGGCTTGGCCTGAACTCTGGAGCCCAGCAATGGTCCCAGCACAAAGCCCAGCTTGGGTGCAGGGTTTGCTCCTGCTGCAGCGTGTTCTCCCCCACTGCCAGAAGCACAAAAGTGGGGAAATCACGTGGCTTGTCACCAAATATTTGCAGGACTCCTTTAGGGTCAGGCTGCCAATTTTCAGCCAGCAGGCAGCTGTCGGAGGCAGGAGGCTGTGCCAGGGCTCTGTGGGGCTCTGTAAGCTCCCCAGCCTGCCTGCTCAAAGAGGTGCCCACTGCTCCTCATCACGAGCAGGGATGGCATTGCCCTTCTTCCCCATCTCCTTGCAGACCATCTGCTGCTCTCCATACTCTGGGTCAGCCACGGGCGTAACTGAGCCCCAGCTCTCACCAAATCTCTGACCAGCTGTGTTTCAAAAGAGCTCTTCCAGTTTAATTTCCATTTCTTCCAGACTTCACTTGTGCTATTAAGAATGGAGGCTGCAAGCACTTTTGCAGCCATCAGCCCCCACAGAAGGTTGTGTGTTCCTGTGCTGCTGGCTACAAACTGCATGAAGATGGAAAGTCCTGTGAACCTACAGGTGAACTTAAACTCTTTTTAAGAGATTTGGGTTGAAGTTTTCAAGGCCTTGTCCAGGATTTAGTTACAAGACCTTCAGATATGCAATATCCTGTTGGAAACCTTGTTGCTTGTTTTCTGTTTAGCAAAGGTGGAGCCGGACCCTGCACTTTCCCAAGGGCAGGTGTGGGGTCTGGCTGGAAGGATTTGATGACATGAATTCAATTAATTAACCATCCCTTCTTCAGCCTGGGTGAGTGGAGAGGGAGAGTAGTTGTCCAGGAATTTGTTCAAAGGCAAATGCTCGTTTCAGATGATGCTCAGACAGGCTCCAGCCATCTGGAGTTCTAAATCAGGATCAGAAATTTTCTGAAGGCAGAAAGGTGATGTTCAGCTGCCCCAGCACCCAGCCAAGGCTCACTCCCGTGTCCTTCCAGTAGGAGTTACTGGTCAGTTACTGGTTCTACACTGAGGATGCTCTGAACTTCTCAGAACAAAAGAAGATTTTGCTTACTGCAAATCCTCCTGATGGTCTCTTTCAAGGCTGGTCATGACCCAGTGCCTTGGGTGGGTTCAAGTGGAGCTTTGTGCTGTCCTCCCAGCAGTGTGAATCTGCAGAGACCCTCAGTGAGAGCTGGACTCTGGCTTAGCTGCTGGATTGGGTGGGGTGGAAGGAAGATGCATTGTTTGAGCTGCAGCTTCACAAAGAGCTAAAGAACAGCTGGTTCTTTGTGTTCCCCAGCTTTACCCTGCTCCTGGACCATTCCAATACCTATAAATACACTGACAGGTGCAGACCCACCACAGCACAGCAAAGGGATTGGCCATGAACATCTCAGAAGCACATCTGGCAGAGAAGAGATTGAGCAGATAAATATTTTGGCATCTCAAGTCAGTTTAACATTGATGCTATTGCATTTCTAACACCTGACTGCAGCAGGTTTGCACACTCAGGTACCTGCACAGGGCAGCTCTGTCAGCTGCAGCCAGGAGCTCTGACCTCCTGCACGTGCTGGCTGTCAGCAGTCAGCTTAGGAAGAATCTTAGCTTGGGAATCCTGGTAACAAAGGATCCCATCAAGGACTTAGGCCTGTGTTGCCCAACGTGCTGTATCACTTCCACTGGACCAGAAAGGTTTAGTTAGCAAGATCATCTTTCAGGCTGGGTGATTGCCCTTCCTGCAAAAGCTTAGCTTTTGTTGGCTCTGAAACCTTTGTTTCATAGGATAAGCTTGCAGGCACCACTTTCCATCACTCATGTGAGTCCTGTTCCTAAAGTGAACAAAGGATGCAGTCTCAGTAGGCCACACTCACATCTGATTTTACACTAATGTTTGTTTGCTCAGTGCTTCTGAAAGCTTTTCAGATGAAAGACAATGCCTGGTGCTATTTACTATTTTGACTGCCACTCCCAGCAGGAATTCGGCACACACTGCGTGGGAAGAGCTCGTCTGAAACGAGCCTACAGATGAGATCTTCATTAACAGAGAACATATACAACTCTAGGAAGAGTTTATTAATGTTTTGCTCACCTTGGTGCCAAGCAGGATTATCTGTACAATTGGCAGATGGCATTTCCTGCCCTCTCCCAGCTGCTGTTTATTGTTCTGCAGTCACTGCTGTAGAAGCGCTGGCCAAGCCCGGTGCCCAGCGCAGGATTCCCAGGTATGCAGCACACATCCTGCCAAGGGCAGGCACAGCTGCCCCGGCCCATCAGGCACGTGTGCTCAACACAAGCTTTTGTCACTGTTAAGGCTGTTCAGGTGTCTTTTCCAAAGCCCAGAAACAATCTATGCTTTGCCACTTTTCCATATCCCTCGGGCTGGGGCTGCAGGCACAGGGTACACATGGTCAGCCCACAGCCCTGTGCTGGCCCCAGCCTGTGCTGAGGCGAGGCAGCATTTCCCTCCTGGCTGGCCCCTCTGGTCCCTGTAGCTCGGTGTGACAGCCAGTGCCAGCTGTGCCTGTTCCTCTCCCAGTGCCGTATCCCTGCGGGAGGATCACGGCTCCTGAAGCCAAGAGGAAGCTCACCCGATCCATGAACACCTTTGAGCACTGGAACATCACCACCGATGACCCTGAGGATGCCCCTGAGGAGCTGCTGGACAACAGCACGGACGCCAGCGCTGTGGCCACCACCAGGATCACACCTGTGCTCAGGACGGGCACGCGTGTTGTCGGCGGCTCGGACAGCATGAAAGGAGAGGTGCCTTGGCAGGTACCAGCTCTTTCTGCAAACTTCTGGAGCCCCAGCAGTCACTTTCTGAGTACAGGATCACCTCATGTTAAATACCCAAAGCCTGTCTCTGAGGTTAGACTGGCAATAGTGTCAAGCCTAACAGGAACACAGCTTCTTTCCGTGCACAGCTTTATGCCACACCAAGACCTGCAAGGGCTCTCCTCTGGCAAAGGAGCCACAAGTCAGAGTCACAGCAGCTTTACCTGGTGGGGCACAGAGGGTTGAGCTACAGCCATAGATTGCCCACTAATCCATGAATTACTAAAAGTAAGCTGAGGGAAGGGAGTTTTGCAAGGAGCAATGCAACTCAGTTTTTGGCTCCTCAGTTTCAGCAGATCATAGAAGCGTCTGACACTTTGGGTTGGAGTGGACCTTAAAGATCACCGAGTTCCAACCCCCTGCTTCCAACCCCCAAGTTCCAGCCACCTGCCCCTGGTCCAGGCTTACACAAACCCCAGAGTGATTTCTCCCTGCTCCCACAGGTTCTGCTGGTGAACAGCGAGGGCTTGGGCTTCTGCGGCGCCTCCATCATCAACGAGAAGTGGGTGGTGACAGCAGCGCACTGCCTGAAGCCGGGCTACACCCACAACCTCACTGCTGTGGCAGGTGAGCACCCGGCAGGAGGGGAGGGACACGGCCCGGGGCTGGACAGGGCACGGCACAGGACACTGTGGCCACCGTGATGGGCAGGAGGGGACACCAGCTGTGCAGGGCTGGACACAGCTGTGCAGGGCTGGACACAGCCGTGCAGGGCATGGACACAGCCGTGCAGGGCTGGACACAGCTGTGCAGGGCTGGACACAACTGTGCAGGGCTGGACACAACTGTGCAAGGCATGGACACAGCTGTGCAAGGCTGGACACAGCTGTGCAGGGCTGGACACAGCTGTGCAAGGCATGGACACAGCTGTGCAAGGCTGGACACAGCTGTGCAGGGCTGGACACAGCTGTGCAAGGCATGGACACAGCTGTGCAAGGCTGGACACAGCTGTGCAGGGCTGGACACAGCTGTGCAAGGCATGGACACAGCTGTGCAAGGCTGGACACAGCTGTGCAGGGCTGGACACAGCTGTGCAGGGCTGGACACAGCTGTGCAGGGCTGGACACAGCCGTGCAGGGCATGGACACAGCCGTGCAGGGCTGGACACAACAGTGCAGGGCATGGACACAGCTATGCAGGGCACGAAGGCCCCAGCTGAGGCTGCACATTTCATCAGCCTGCTCCCTGCAGGTACCAGCCCCTCGGGCAGGAGCAGTGAGCTGGGTCTGCCGTGGTCCCAGAGCCACAGAGCTGCTGGACCGCAGTGTAAACACAGATCAGCCTGGCCACGGGCAGCTCACCTGAGCCAGAGGCACACCCGGGCTGCTTTAAAGCCCGGTGGAAGAAGTATTCTCCTCCCCTACGCTTCTTTGCTTCTCCAATCTCCTCCCTGACTCGTATTTTTAGGTCCCCAGCAATAACAAGCATCTCTAACGTAAGAAAAGCCGCCCGAAAGTCTCCCCCACATTTGTCTTGCGTTGACACTGCAGAAACAGCCGGGGAGGGAGCTGACATTCCCACTCTGCCCCTAAAAAGCCCTGGCCGAGCCCGCCGGATCCGCTCACCTCTGGCTGGCTCCGCGCCGGCTCCGCAGCAGCGCAGGCACGGCCCGAGCGCCGCAGATGCTGCTCAGAGGCGATGATGATGATGATGATGATGATGAGGGTGCGCTCCGGAGGGCTCGGCAGAGCGAGCAGCCTCCCCGCGGCAGGGACCACCCCGCGCCTCGGGGGCTGTGGGGCAGCGCTCGGGATGTGGGGCAGCATCCTGCTGCCAGCCTCCTGCGGCCCCGCTGCCCCTTCCCCGAGGCGGGAGCTCGGAGCTGCCCTTCCCTCTCCGCACCTGTTACACGAGCGAGGGGAGCCCGCGGCTGCCGGCACCTGCAGCAGCCCGCAGCGGCTGCTGAGCCCCGGGCGGGCACAGGGGCACCTGCGGCCATCGGGGGTGGCATCGGTGCCCTCCTGCGCCTCGTCCTGCTCCGTGCCTCTGGGGCTTCAGAAAAGGGAAGAGGTTTCTTTTCACTAATACATTGTTTTAAACCAAGATTTTTCATTAGCGGCTTCTGCCCCCTTTGCTGCAAGGGCAACATCCCCTTATATCTCTCTGAGGGTGCTAAATCCCCAAAACAGCCACGCTGCTGCTGACTCTGGCAAAAGCATCCCTGGTGCCTGGTTGGCGCTGTGTTCCCGGTGTCACACCCGGGACCTGAGCCCTGGGAGAGCGGGCGGCTGCCTCTGCCCAGGAGCCAGCAGCCGGGCCGGGAGCAGCCGGGCCGGGAGCAGCCGGGCCGGGAGCAGTCCCAGAGCAGCCCCAGAGCAGCCCGAGGGCTCAGCGCCCCGCAGCTGGGCTGGAATGGCCCCGGCGGCACCCCCAGGGTGCCATGGAGGGACCCAGCCCCGGGCGCGCTGCTCTCCGCAGGTGAGCACGATGTCCGGAGCGAGGAGCACACAGAGCAGCGGCGCAGGGTGGTGAGGCTGCTCCCCCACCCCACCTACAACGCCTCCATCAACGAGTACCACAACGACATCGCCCTCCTGGAGCTGGACCGGCCGCTCACCTTCAACAGCTACGTGACCCCCATCTGCCTGGGCAGCCGCGAGTTCACCAACGCTCTGCTGCGGCAGGGCATCGGCACGGTCAGCGGCTGGGGCAAGCTGCTCTTCCGCGGCCGCACGGCCGCCACCCTGCAGGTGCTCAAGGTGCCCTTCGTTGACCGGCCCACCTGCCTCAAGAGCACCTCCACCACCATCCTGCAGAACATGTTCTGCGCAGGCTTCCCGTCCGGGGGCAGGGACACCTGCGAGGGGGACAGCGGGGGCCCCCACACCACGGAGATCGAGGGCACCTGGTTCCTCACGGGCATCACCAGCTGGGGAGAGCAGTGCGCCCTGCCCGGCAAGTACGGCATCTACACCAGGGTCTCCAAGTACGTGAAGTGGATAAAGCAGACCACGAGGCTGCCCTGAAGCCTGCGCCGTGCCGGAGGAAGGACTGGGGAGCTGGAGAGGGACCGCAGTAATCTCTGTGGTTTTGAGATATCACTGCATTTCAAGAAACATTTCTAAATGAAATAACTTTTGCTCTTGGAAGGCAAAGTTGAGAGAATGCAACGAAAATGTGGTAATAAGGAAATAAAAAGCCCTTACACTGAGCCGTGGCTGCGTTTCTGAATGCACTCACACTGCTCTTGTGCTGTAGGTCCCCAAATCTCCAATGCAGAGGTTGGTGGATCAGCAGGGGAATGGCTCACACAAGTCCCGGGCCAGTGTGCCACCAGCATTGCCCACAGCTGTGGCAAGGGGAGCCCAGCAGGCACTGGTGATGCCTCAGCAGCAGCCCAGGAGCCCACGAGGGAGGTGAGCATGCACAGCAGCACAGCCACAGGGCTCCCAAACAGAGATTTCACATCAGCCAGGCTGATCGTGGGCAGCAGCACATGGTCCTCAGCCCAGAGGTGGCTCCTGGCAGCCCTGCCAGTGCTGGAAGGAAAGAGAGGCTGGGGACACCCTGAGCTGTGCTGGGATGGATGCAGGGGAGGCTGAGGCTGGGGACACCCTGAGCTGTGCTGGGATGGATGCAGGGGAGGCTGGGGACACCCTGACCCTGCTGGGATGGATGCAGGGGAGGCTGAGGCTGGGGACACCCTGAGCCAGGGCACAGTGGCAGCAGCTGCTCATTCAGACTTCAGCATGAGTGCTAAGGTGCCTCTCCCACTTTCATTGCCACTGCCTCCACCAAGAAACCAACTGGATCATCTGCCACTACTTACCTTAAAATCAAAATGCATGTAAGAAGATTTTAAGTTGTTCCACAGAAATGAAATAAAACCAACACTGTGAGTACTCTTTTTTTCTCTAGAATTACAGCAGATGGCTGTTTGAACAGAATTGCATATTCTCAGATGGATTTATTTAACAAGTTTTTAATCTTTAAATATAGATTTAACACATTTTTTACAGGTACATATACAATATAGTTCATTTAAACTTGCAGGCAGAGAAAATTCTCTGCTGTAATTTATACATATACATGAAGAGCCTAGTTCAACAGCATACTCGGGGGAACATACCATGTGCAAAGTTTCAAATGTTAAAAACCTCAGACTGTACATTCAGATTTGCAGAACCCATCAACCTCATAAATTAATAAAAGTTTAGATTTAAAACTATGGAAGACAAAAAAGATTAAAATCATTTAATATGCAATGTGTGCTGTGTTTCAGACAAATATTTACAATTGTACCCCAAAATATGCGTTGTTACCACAAGAATTGTTACCACTATAAACAGCCCCAACAGTAACCTAAGACACTCCTACTTTCCCACCTAATTAGTGCATTGTGATTGATTTGAAATAGATGAGAAGAGCTCTCAGTGGCACCCTCTGCACGTGGCTGCCAGGGGCTGAGGGGCACCAGGCCTGGGGCTGTGGTGCTGTCAGCTCAGAGCCAGCTGCTCCCAGCTCTGGGGGTGCACAAGGGCTCCCAAAGTGGAGAATGGCCACTGTGGGTGGGAGCCCCCAGGCACGCACAGCAGCTCAGCAATTCCTCCTCACAAAAACGGCCACAAAACAAACCCAGCGTGTTCTGACTTAACCTGGGACTGTGTCCAAGGGCCAGCTCACAAATAAAAATCACACCATAAAGGTCCCCCTTCAGCCCATGGTATAAACATCTCATTTGGCTGGGGCAGAGCAAATTCACTACTGCATGCACACTATTAACCCTGCTCTCCACACACTCAGGTGCTCTTTGCACACATCTGCTTAAAGGTTCAAACCACCTGTACCTACCTATGTTCTACAAAAGCAAAACTAGACAAAGAAACACAAAATTAAATTAGGAGTCTTCAACATTCTTTTTCCTTTCTCAAAAATTCTATAGATACATTATTGTTAAAGATGCTGAAAAAGTCTTATCACAAGAACATCCTTAGTGCAAAACATGGACATTTAGCTTGGATTTATGGCACGTGTTCCAAAAGTACATACATTAATGTAAACTTCAACACTTGCTAGATACAGGTTTCAGCCCTGGGACGCTTTGGGACCCTAAGTGATTGGTGACAACCCTGAGTTGTCAGTTTGACCTGATCCAGACCTCACTGAAATCAAGGAGGCTGACTGCAATGGGCTGGAGTCAGGCCCTGAGTGCAAAAAGAGGATCTTTAGTGTTATTGCATCCTCACGTGTGAGTCAGCCAGGTGATGCTCTTACAGAACATTACATTCACATAGCTGAAGCAGATATTTAAGAAAAACCCACCCATAAAATCAATTCAGCAGGACACACAGCTTCTTTGTTTGGTTTTTCTTTCTTTTTGGTTTACCAAAACTCAACTCCTGTTTGCAACTTCAACAGTTGTCAGCTAATAAGTAGGCAAAACCTACTTCAACCTGTAGAGGAAATTTCAAGCATCTA
Organism: Anthoscopus minutus; assembly: GCA_013399455.1. NCBI lineage: Eukaryota > Metazoa > Chordata > Aves > Passeriformes > Paridae > Anthoscopus > Anthoscopus minutus. The sequence goes on from VWYI01045512.1 coordinate 170,734, forward strand.
AACAAAGTGTCAGGAAACTGTAGTGTACTTCTCTGATGAAACATGATGTATGTCATGGAAAAACAGCAGGAAAAATTAATAAAATCCCATCGTTTCCACAGGCGAAAAGAAACAAAGAGCAGAGAATGGCTTCCTTTATGAGCATGAGAAGCTGCTTAGGACCCTGGTCCCACTCAGTGCAGATGGAGCTGGGGAGGTCTGTGAATGTGATGAACAGTACAGGACAACTCCAACTACTGTGCTATTTCTCTGTAACACTTAGTTGAAAGCTTCCAAAGAGCATCGACAATAGGATGCTGCTAGTTCACCCTTAAGTCAAGGGGAACTAAACTTTCTCGTGTTACACATGGCAGCATCTATAAAGTAATGGAAAATGATGTTAATATTAAAGCATCTTATTCCAGGAAATACGTTGTTCCCTGTAACCATGTAAAATTTGTGTAACAGAAAAAAAATAAATGCACTCCTGCATTTCTCCCTAAAAGCTGAACTCCCACTGGCTTCAGTGAGAGCCTTGACTAAGGCAGGACCACAGGGCTTGACTCATTTCCATCATCTCTCATTTCATTATCACAGCAAGGCCAGCTGATATCTTCTCGAGCCTCCTTATTTTGTCAGGCTGGAAATGGTTTTCTGGCATTACTAAACAGCTGTTCTGTGAAGCTGGCTGGCACCAAGGAGGAGACCCTGCTTTATGTTTCAAAGGCCAGAGAGAAATCAGCATTGTCTGTGGCTGCAGCCATTAACGTGTGGGGGCCAGTGCAGAGAGCCGTGCTGCAGCTGCCGCCTGCGAGGGGCATTTCAGCCACCACACCTGCACAAAGCCTGCACAGCTCAGCCAAGGAGCTCCCAGCAGCCTGCCAAAGCTCCAGCCACAGCCAGAACACACCCTGGTCAGGCAGCTGGGAGCCACAAAGGGGACAATCCCAGTGCCCTGTGCAGCTGGGACACGGGACAATCCCAGTGCCCTGTCCAGCTGGGACACGGGACAATCCCAGTGCCCTGTGCAGCTGGGACACGGGACAATCCCAGTGCCCTGTCCAGTGAGGGCACAGGACAATCCCAGTGCCCAGCTGGGATACAGGACAATGCCAGTGCCCAGCTGGAACACAGGACAATCCCAGTGCCCATCTGGGACACAGGACAGGCAAGCTGGGTCCTTCAGGCACTGCCAGTGGGGGGAAACGTTTGCTCAGCTTCATGGCATGGAGAGCAGGCACAGGGGATCTCCTAAGGCTTGGAAGAGAGAATTTGGCAAGTAGGATGTTAAACTAGGAGAGGGTCTGGCATGTAGGACAGGAGCCTGGGCCCACCTTGGGTAGGAAGAGACTCCAAAAAGAATCTGCTTCCAAGCCCTGCTGTGGGTGCTGCAGTGCAGCTGAGAGGTGAGATGCCCTTCTCTGCCCTGACACAGAGCTGCCAGTGCTGCAAACTGGGATCCCCAGCACACTGGCCACCAAGGGATGTGCAGAACTGTTTTGTCTCCTGCTCCAGTACAGAAGAGGAGTTGGGATTGTAATGCTGGAGCCCCAGCCCTCCCTGAAATGAGAATCTTGCATTTCTGTGTAAAGCCAAGTCAGTTAACCAGGCAATGCCTGACCACTTGCAAGGCAGCTGAAACTCCCAACACATGGCTGAGTCTCAGCAGTAATGTTCTGAGTATTGCTCTTTCTGAGAACAGTTCTCTCCAAAAAATTTTTGAGCTCTGCATGTTACCACCTGCAATACAAAACTCTTCCTTCATCATGCACATTAACAAATCCACCATGGGTTTGCACAGCAGACAGAATAAATGTGTTGGAAGAAGGCAGCAAGGACTAATCCCAGCCCTTACAGCTGGAGGCACACCAGAAGGAAAGCTCATTTTCAAAATGATCTCCAAGCCAGCCACTTTCCTCCCAGAGACCCTCCTGGCTTATATCCAGGCCAAGATTTACAATAGGACCATGGATTTGCACAGCTTGAATGGCTGGGAGTGAAGCATTTACCAAATACCCCTCTGCTAACTTAAAATGGACAGCAAAAAGTTCCCTGCAACTTCACTATGATTCGTATTGGCTCAACACTGGAATAATTGGCAGGAGGGGAGAGAACAGCTTGTAGGCATGCAGGTATCAGCCATCCTGTGGTGGGCCACAGCAAACATCTGAAGAGAATTGGGAAGGTAAGGGAACTGTTTATTCTATTCAGCTAAAGGGTTTGCCCTGAAGAAAAAAATCCCAACCCCCAGACTTGTATGAGTTCTGCTACAAAATTCTGTGACTGGACATATTTTTAATTAGGGGAACTTGAAGCTGAGCAAGAAGACAGGCACTGCCCCCACAAAATGCCAGAACTGCCTCTCCCCCAGCACTGGAGTGATTCCAACACTCCCTAAGCCCTTGGGGACCCCACAACGTGTTAGTCGAGTTTACACTGCTAACATGTAAAGCAGCATTTCAGCACGAGCAGCTCATAATCCCTGAGGGCTCTGCTGCTCCCTCCTGCCCCTGCTTCGCTCAGAGCCCGGCTGCCTGATTCTCCCTCTGCTGTGCTGGAGCAAGAGCTCCATCTTCTGAAGAAGCCGGAAAGAGCCCAGCCCACTCCCGAGGAGTCAGAGGTACAGTGTCTCCTGCAGGGGGGAGTGACCAGCTAAAGGGCATTGCTGAGGGCAGAAATGTGCATGAAAATCCATTTTCAGAGTGCAAGTTGCTTATGGCTGTAAGGACACATTGCTGAAGAGCTCTAGGAATAGCTCTAGGAAAGAGCGAGAGAACATCCTACATCAGCCCCCAGTATTTCCTGGAGTGTGTAAGATTAGAATCATGCCTTGAGCCTGCAGGCACGAGCAGAAACAGCAAAAGGGAGCAGAGACAGGAAAAGGGAGCAGAAACAGGAAAAGGGAGCAGTGACCTTGGCAGGGAAAACAGAGCCTCAGACCCTGGGACACGGCTGTGGGGTACCTGGGCAGGGCTGTGGCACTCACAGGAGGCATTCTCTGTGCTTTCACCCCATGCAATTCCCCATAGTTTGTACTCAGCAGCTTTACAAACCAGTCTAGAGCTCACAGTCTCTAGGTTTTTGAGGATATGACCACTGACAATGCAAACCAGGGCTCAGTGTTTCCCAGCACCCTTTTTCTGAGATGCATTCCCAGCTGGAAAACCCTTCTGCACAGGACCTGGTGAGATGGGGTAGCTATTCATGGAGGAAAGATGAAGGGAGCCATAACTGCATCTCAGTTCAGCATCACAGGGTGCCAGTGAACTCTGAGCATTGGTTAGAAAACTACCCCTTACAGAAAATCAGCTACCCCTACCAGAAAAGCTACCCCATCAGAAAAGCAAATTTCTCACCTTCATCCTGTGAGATTTGACTGCCCTGCAATAAAGGGGATAAAAAATACCTTCCTGTATAGGAAGGATTTCACTGAAATATCCCAAAAACCCATCAAGAGCTGACTGGAATTTTAAGCCTTTCAGTTGGCTTCCTTCATGTTCATCAAAATAATAGATTCAGACAGAAAGAAGTGTTTAAGGAGAAATCTCCTTGCAAAATTTGCTTCATACAGTCATAACCACTAATTTTTAATTTTGTTTTTTTTAATAGACTAAGTCTATGTGGGCTTCCTGAGCTGTTCCATCTCCAACCCTGGTCTCCCATTGCAGAGGACAGCATGGTGATGAGGCAACACATGATGCTGCAGACAGGCAACAGGCTGCTCTTAAGGCATTTTCTTGTGTCATCTCTTATGCTTCCCTATCTATTTCTATGTACAGTTACAGCTAGAAAATGAGAAATGCGGGTTTGGAGACTCTGAGCCTTTGGCTGAAACCTGGTAACCTGTTTATATAAACTTCATCTAAGGATGGGTTAACCAGCAGGCAGCAGTGAGGGCAGCAGGGAGGCAGCAGGGAGGAAGTATTGCCTTTAGAGTGCTGGGGTCAGGCCACGATGACTTTTGCAGCAGGAGGAGATTTTGCTTAGGTACCTCCTGTTCACACGGGTTTGAGCTACAGCCGTGAGGAGGCAAAACAGCCACGGGCATCCCTGGTCAGACTCCGTCTCTTCTCCCCGGTCTTCTACCCAGTGCTCTTGCAATGAAATCTATGTTTTTAAATGCTTGGTTTTAATTTACTAGTGCCTAAAGTCTCAGAAACGTCCTAGCGTGTTAAACAAACAAACAGAAAGCTTAATTTACTACTTTTGCAGGCTTTTTGGAATAGCTGCTTGCTTTTCTATTTTTCCAGCAGAGGCATATGCAGCCAGATCTAGTACAGCAAGTGCAATGCCAATGGCTTAAAAGACCTGATTTGAGATATGAAATATTTCTGCTAGGCGTGCTATCAAATACCTGCAACTTTGGCATTCCGAAATCTGCAGTCACCGACTACTATCTGCAGACTCTGGACAGGAATCCAGCCTTCTTTTCTTCTGTTTAGGTTTTTCACCAACCTTGGAATGACAACAGCATTAGGAACAGAAGCCAACCAACAGAAGCTGTTTGGTGAGGGCACACTCTACACAGCTGGGGGTGCAAGCAACAAATTGTTCTAACCAGGGAAGCATTTTAATAGGACCTGGCCATGCACTTAAAGAATTCTTCCCATCTAAATTTAGGAGCCTAATTAAGAAGCCAACACCTCTCTAGACAATGGAGAGCAGGACTCCCTCTCAAGTCATCCTGCCTGAGACCTGCAGAGATGCCAGCTGAGGAACACTGGCTACTGAAGGAGTCAAGGGCAATTATTTTTCTCACTCCTCTGCTATTTAGACTGGTAGGATGATCTTAGTCAGGGTACTGTAAGTTAATTCAAGCCAAGATTTAGGCAGCTGGAAATGCTCATGCTCATAAGTGACAACCCTCTGTCTCACTCATGCAGTGAAATTTGTGCTAACAAAAAACCCTGGTGTGAGAAATCTTTGACTGGCACTGGCTGAAACCCCCAGGAGTGGTGAACCTTCAGCAAACCTGAGATTCTTTACATCTGCTTTTGCTAACAACAAACTGAATTTTTCAAAATACTAGGACTAGATAGTCCTTGCAGATCCATTGCAATCCAAACATTCTATTTTACCCTATTCTGATTGTGCAAGGGCTGTAGCTGTCAAGCAGGAATCCTGCACAGATTCCTGTGCATTTACAGGCTGCTGCCTGCACAAATCTAACCCAGGTTCCTGCTAACATCCCTTCCCACACCCCAAACAGGGCTTTGGCACACTGGGCTCCCTCCTTCCCTGGGCTGGTTGATGAGAGCTGGTCAGAACCATCCTGGAAAGGAAAGAGCCAGACACCTCAGCCAAATTGCTGTAAATCTCAGAGGGATTGCTGCCCCTCCAGACAAGGGCACCACGGCTCCAACAGGCAGCAGGGCATTCCCAGGGGAAGCTCCCAGCCACCAGCAGAGCAGCAGCTCGCAGGGGTTCTCTTGTGAGGCCCAGCTCTACTCACAGCAGAGTCCCAGCCATCCCCAGGCGACACTCCTACACTCCAGGTGACACTCCTACAGCTGGCTGAGGCAGGAAGACACCTCGCAGTTACTCTCTGTGGCTGTTAATTAGCCAGAGGAACAAAGGAGTTGAGCTGGGGTGGGCAGAGGCCAGCACCATCTGAAGTGGGAAGAGCATGGCAAGAGGGGCTGTGAAGGTGCTGGTAAAACCCAGCTCATGCAGAGACCCAGGGCAAGGGAAGTCCTGGCTGGTTTCCCCAGGCCAAGCCAGCAGGGATGGCACCCAGTTCTGGCAAGAGAATGATCTCCAGCTTTCTGGAATGATCTAAAGCTCAGTCAGGGGCTGCGAGGGGTGTATCACCAGGCAAGGGACATTTCAAGGGACTGCCCTGCAGGCCTGAGAGATGAGGCAAATTCAAAAATACCTACCACTGTCCCTCACCATCTTCATGCAAAAGCTGAATTTCATCCCCGTTTTTCACCAGCAGGTCCTCTGATCCTCTCCTCTTGCAGTCTGCAAGGGCTTTGTATTTTCCTGGAGACTGGTAGAGAGAAAAACTTATCTTATTTAGCTGCATTTCATATCATGCAGCTGTGATTTCTGACTGCTGCAGGGAATGTGACAGAGCCCTATCAACTACCTTAATTAAAATTATTTCAAGAAACTGTGGCTGGGACATCTTCTCATTCCCCAAACTGAGATACTGAAATTCAGAGAGACTTGGACAAGACAGAGCCATTACCCAGTAAGGAAAGCAAGGCAGGGTGACAGCCCCTGGCAGCCCCCCAGGCTCTGAGGCCATCCCATCTCCACCCACCAGCTGGTTCCCGTCCTCCTCCTCAGTGTCCGAGCAGTTGGACAGGTACTGCTGGCCCGACCACTCCTCCAGCCCCTCGCAGATTTCCAGCGACTGGGACATTCCTGGCCAGCCTGCAAGACAGCGTGGGGCTCAGCTGGGACCCCAGCAGCCACAGGAAGGCCCCAGAGGGAGGGAAGGGGCCATACTTCTGTGGGGTTTGTTCTGGGGGGACACGAGCCCGCTGTCCAGCATCACCGGGCTGGTGCGCTCCGAGTCGTTCTCTTCCGAGCTGATGGAGGCTCTCTGCTGCTTCCTGAAGGGTTAACAATTACAAAAACCTTTCAGCTTTGCTTCATGAACACAAACTCCACAAGGTTCCCTTAAATAGGGTCAGAAGTAATACTGGTACCTCTTATTGTAAAGGGTAAGGGCTTAGTGCCCGGTTCTCAATCTCTGTGCGAGGGCAAAGGAAGCTGCTGCTGAGTTACAGCCCTGACTTTGCTCTGTCTCCATCTGCAGAGGAGCTCAGCTCAGGCTGAGCTGCCAGGCTCAAGGGAGCCCCTGTGCCCAGGCCACTGCCCCCAGGGGTGGGGACAGCACAGCCCCCCTGTCCCCTCCCCAGAGACAGGAATGGGGCAGCAGGGGCCAGTGATGGGAGGGCAGCCCCAGAGCCCAGGCTGGACTCACCTGTCACCCAGCTGGGAGGAGAGCGGGAGCTGCTCCGAGCACGAGCCTGGCTGCTGCTTCTCCACTGCTGCGAGGGCAAGCACTGCTTAAAATCCAGTCCTTTACCAGCAATGTCACACTTGGAGCATTATTTGAAATGATTTGAAAAAATCCTACTGATTTCTGTTCAGAGATAAACAGACCCACTGACTCTTGCAAAGCACAGGCTTAATTATGATTGAGGAGGCACGTTAGCACAAATCCAACACTGAGCATGCTGATGAGGACCACAATATGCTTAAAATTAAGCATCTGTTATGTATCTTGTTCAATTAAACCTATGATAACAAATGTTAAATAATCTCCAAGGTAATGACTACCAAAAAAATGTAATTCTGTGATCCATTTTCACATGAACATCCAGTTCATGTTACATCAGTTTTTACTGCTCTAAGTTATGTTATTTCCCTGCAATGTAAGGCCTCACACTAGCATTTTGCTACCAGGCTCCTAAAAATCAATTCTCCAGTGAGAATTAGTGGCCTTGAAGATCAGCAGTGTGACAATAGGAAAGCTTCTGCTGCAGAGCGAAAGCCACAGAGAAATGGATCAAATGTACCTTTTATAAGCTCTTGCTGCTTGAACAAAATTTTTCTTATTTCATTCAACCATGCCATCTTCAGATCTACTGTCTGGGCCTGGAAAAAGATAAAATTGTCTGAATTTTAAATTAAGAGCCATCCATTATAATGTAGGAAGAAAAATCTTACTTTTCTATGCTGTATTTATGCTGTATTGGAATCCCCTTTTTTCCCCAAAGCTACTACTAATTTTTAAACAGTCTTGATCTTTTAAAATTGATGATTCCCATCACATCCAGGCAAGGCAGAGTGGAAACTGCAGAGCTATCACTACAACCCTAAAGATCAGTGAGAGCCATCTTCTCCTCACTGCTCTGAGGATGTGCAAACACCCAGATTTCTGGCCACAAACCTGCACCACATACACCTCCTCTCGCCCGCTGTACCAGATCTCAAATTTCCGATGATCTCCTTTCACATTCTCAGTTATTCCAACTGCATTCATCTGCAAATCCAAACCAACAAAAAATTCAACATTACACAAAGCTCCCCCTTTCCTAGGAATCCAGACTTTGAACAGCGAGTTAAACCTGTTTTCACTGACTTGAACACGTTTCATCAATTTTCACTTAAGTAGCAACCTAAAGTCATTATCTGGCTCCTCCCTCCTGACCTTCTAGCAGCTGCATTTTGGATAAGCTTTCCAAAACAAATCAATGGACCTTCAGGAACTTTTCATTTGGGAATCAGTGGGACTGACTGAAGCCTCATCTCTGCTGCCTCTTTCAGCAAAGAATTTCTCAGATTTAGCATATGAAGATCTATAAATACGTGACGTGTTATTTGTCCACATACATTATTTCTGCCATATTATTCTTTATTCACTCACTCAATCCTCTGTTTCCCTCTGCCAGTGATCGTTCAAACCCATTTGTGGAGCCCTTAGCTCCTTTAGGAGTTGCAGTTCAAAGCCCTTTGGCCCCTGACCATGCCTGCAGTGGTGACAGCACCCTAAGAAGAATTAGCCCATCTCTCCAAAAGAAGGGTTAATTTTTGGGGCACAGCCTGACCTGCCCCAAGCCTGGCCTCCAGGACATGTCCAGGCTTGAAGCTGAATCTGCTTTACTCATTATCACCAACCACTTCTGATAGCTTGGATGAAAACACCAAAGGCTCAAATCCTTCAGGACCTGCACAGTGTGACCCACCTGAACCAAGCTGGATCCATGATCAGAGACAAGAAACTCTTCAGCAACAGGAGACCTCTGACCTCCCTCCTGAACAGGCCATGAGGAGGAAAACTGCTGTGATACCTGATACCACGTGAACCATCCTCTCCCTTAAAGCAGGGTTTGCTGGCAATTATTCACTGATAAAAGGATGATCAAAAATAGCAATCCCACTTGCATGTTTTGGAACAGATGTAATAATAAAGGTATCATCTATCATAAATTATTCACGCAGACTGGATTAGACAAATCCACTATAAACACAAACAAAACCTTAGAAACAACATCTGTTCAGCACTGCTGTTTCTCCTTGATAATATGTGCGTGCCCAGAGCTTTTGGTCTGAAAGACTTTGATGATTTACAGAATAGGTGCTATGGACAAATGTTCTGTTCCAACTGTTTCACATCTGGTGCCTCTTTCCAGTGACATACACAGCCTCAGGGAGCAGGAACCAAGTTGCTCTTGACATCACAGAAACATTTAGGCTGGAAAAAACCCCTGAGACCATCGAGTCCAGCCATTCCCTCAGCCCTGCCAAGGCCACCACAATTCCCTGTCCCCAAGTGCCACATTCACATGGCTTTAAATCCCTCCAGGAATGGGGACCCCCACTGCCCTGGGCAGCTGGGCCAGTGCCTGACCACTCCTCATATCCAAGCTGAGCCCCCCTGGCACAACTTGAGGCCATTTCCCCTTCAGAAAGCTGGATGAGGCTCCATTTTGATTTTATAAAAGTTAAAATTGATGAATGCTCTTGGAAGGGCAGCCTAGAGAGCACCTCATGCAGCCACTGCAGTTCCCAGTTCTGTGCGTCTTGTTTACCTTGGCAATTTATAGAGGCTCCTACAAAACTGCCCAGGCATCAAGATATTAGAAATTTAGATGATCTACTATGACGGTCCAAAGAACAAGTGCCAGGAGGAGACAGATTTAAGGTCTGTTCATTCAGGTCAGTGGATTTTAGAATTCCATTTCCTGCCCCTGCCCAGGATTTACTGCCAGCTGTTGGATCACTGCAGTGCAGACCAAGCTGGGCTAGTGCAGAGCTCTGGGATGGTGCTCATCTGCAGCAGCTTCCACGTGGCAGCAGGCAGATGCACCTGGCATGCAGTGACCTGCATCCTCCAGGTTACTGAATCTCAGCTAAGAGGTATTTACCACTGCTCATTTCACACAGAACATCATCCTGAGGGCTTCTTTTGTTTGTTTTACGGATGATCTCTTATATAGCATCTACCCAACAGCTCATTTCAATCCTGAATCCCCAACAAACTTTGCTGCAAAGAAAAATCATTTCCTGATACTTAGGGACGTGGTGTAGTGGTGGATTTGGCAGTGCTGGTTTAACAGCTGGACTCAATGATCTTAGAGGTCTTTTCCAATATCAATATTGTCTGTGATTACAAATCAAATAAATGTCAAGCTCCAGAAATGGGATTTTGCCCTCAGTAGAGCAATTCTCAAAACCTGTGTGTGCAGATGTAATCCTGTCACATCCATGGACTCTCTTACTCCAACCTCTGTGTCAACACAAACAACTGGAAAACGAGTCCTCTCGAGGCAAGGGAAAACTGTGGACACATTGCCTGGGCTCCTGAGCTCAGGATTTTCTCCCCTGAGCTGCATTTCCCCTGCCACCTCTTCAGTCCCTTCGGAAGCATGCATGGTAAAACAAGCACTGCAGGGGAAACAGCTCCCCAGAAAGGAAATGATGCTTTTTGGGGAAAGCACTGGGTACCAAAACATATGGCCTGAGACTTGCTTTAGTTACATCACTTGTAACACGCACCGGAACTGAACAGACTTCTCTGCTGTTACCTTGTGTTCTGACTGCTTATGGCAAATCCCTCCCCAGACCCCACTGAGACCAGGGAGCTGCTCTACCTGCAAGTTCTCCGTTTTTCCAACCTAATATACACCCCTGGGGGTTTTCATTTTTCAGGAAAAACAAGGCAGAGCACTGAGAAAAAAATGCTGATATTAGAACTGCTCATCACACAGTGTGCCAGGAGGTCTCTTCTGGAGCAGCACTTTGGGAATTTCACTGATAATAGTTAGCATTTATAGGGTTGGAACAGTTGTTTACATCCCTCATATTTTGCCACAGGCCACCCTTGACACTTGATAATTGTCCTTTTAGCTGCAGTTGGAGCCTGCCAAAGGAGAAAGGAACAGGGAGGAAGAAAAGTTAACCCTGCACCCTCCTGCAGGGTATAAAACAGGGCTCAGGAGCACAGAGCCTGCCCCAGGGGCCTTCTTGGGCCAGGAGGAGCCCCCTGCACTCCCAGGTGGGCTGGGGAGGACACAAAATTCCCTTCCACAGCCTCAGGCACCCCTGGAACACAGAACATCTGTACCCCTGGCACAGCTCCATTGCCCTGGCACAGTCACAGCCCTCACTCTTGAGCCCAGGGGCTCTCCCAGCTGCTGCCCCAGCTCTGGGGGTTCTCAGAGCTCCTTCAGCCTTCATGGATATGGCATATTCCTGTGAGGCACCACAGCCCTCAGCAGCAGCAAACAAGCCACCATGTCAGAATAAAAATCCCCTCTGGCTCTGCAGAGTTACTGCTCTGCAATGTAAAACACCCTCACCTTCATACACAAAAATAAACACTCCTTACTTTCAGAAAGTGTTTAAAGCTGTAGGATGAGGTTTTGTCATATCCATCTCCATGATCCTCTCGCTTCTTGCAGAAGACCAAGGCTTTCTCATACAGAAACAGGTGCCTCTGCATGGGCTTGAACCTGGCCAGGTCCTTCATTTTTGTTGGCCCTTTTCGGTGTCCCGTCCAAACACTGAAAGATCCCTGCATCAATACTTTCCCCAGCTCGCTCAGGTCACCCTGGGGAGAGCGTGACAAATGAAACAGAAAGAAAGAGACGTCAATTAAGCTGTAAGAGACTCTCCAAACAATGATGGGACACGGGGCCAGCTCTGTTCCAAGGCACGTCCCTCTAAGAATAGGTCTTCCTGGAAGGATCAGAGGATCTTTTGGGAATCATGACCTGGTGCCAGGGGGGAAGCACAGGTCTCATGCAGGGCTGCAGTGAGTCTAGAAAATCAGAAACTGGAAGAACTAAAAAGAATGGAAAACCATCCAGCTCCTATGGAAGGGCAAGTCAAGGGCTCTGGCTATTTTAGTGGGACTTAAGCCTCAGCTGAGGTCTCAGAAGCTGGAATTCTCCAGGAGGGCAGGCCTGGGACCAGCAGCTTCCCTGAAAGCCTGGGAAAGACAAGCACTCCAATGGGAAAGGTTCAGGATTAGCTCAGAGCCGTTTGTTAAATGCTGAATGGGAAATGCTATGAAAACACTCCAGGTGAGTTATTAGGTCAGCCATGAGAACACAAAGGGGAACTCTGGAAAAATACTCTAGAAAACCACAAGGTGGCAAGTGTGGGCACTGTGCAGCTCTGGGTATTCCCACAGCCCTGAAATCAGAGGGAAGATTGTCTCCTGTGGGAGCTCCCTGATCCCACTCCCTTTGTAGCTGTTCTGGGCTGGTTCTCAGCTCACATTCTGGACACCATCCATGCCCAGAGCATCACCAGCCTTGTGCAAGGCTTCTCATTGCTCAGAGCTACTCACATCATATCCTGTGATTGAAATCTGATGCATGGAGTCATTGACTGACTTCAGCAAATCCAACATTGCAACCAGAGCTTCTTGAAGTTCCTGAACCCCATCACAGCTCGTGCTGTACTTTAGCAGCTCCTGAAAATAGAAATAGAGAGAGCACATGTTTGCACTTGAACAAAGCAGATTTTTCCACCTTGCCCAAAGTTTCCAATGCCCAAAAGTGACCTACACCAAGTTTCTTTCCTCATGTCATTGGAAAAAAGGCTCCCTCTAAAGCACAGTCAGTATGAGGTGTGGAACAGGTCAACAAGGGATGGCCTGATGGTTTTTAATGTGTTTCTTTAAGGTGGTGTCAGCATAGAGCAGCACCACATTTCTCTGATTCCTTTGTCTTGTGATTTCCTGCTTGGTAAGATATGGCAAATAAGGCTGGGGTTTTTCATTAGCTGCCAATATGCCCTCAAACGGGCTCGCAGCAGTCTTTACACTGGCAGACACAAGGAACAGAATTTATAAAATCCAGAGCCTTCAAGTCAGTAAATGGAAGATAGAATTTTACCACTGAGATAATTAGATTACCACAGGAGATTTCATTTCAAATCTCCTGTGCCCACCTACAGCTGCATGTGTACTCTCATTCAAGAGGCTAGAAGGTACTACCCAGGTGCTAGTCCTGCCTTACAAAGTGAGAAAAACAGCACTCAGATAGGGGACACAGGAATAAATGCATTAAAGATTACAGGTGATATCTACTCCTGAGGAGAAGAATAGATGCAACAATATATTTCATTAATCAGGTTCTCATTATCAACTCTGGCTCGGTTTTCTTACAAATGCTTCTGCAATTTTGCATCTCTGAACAGATTCAGTCTTTTTCTCGTTAAAAAATGGCCTTTTAAAAGTACTTGTTCCCTTTTCAGGTATATGAACATTTATCTTTACTGAAATTCACTTCAGGAGAGGCCAAGATAAGCAATATGTCATCCAAAGCTTGGTGCTGATATACAGGTAACCTTTAATTGAAAAAATAAAGCAAATTTAATCTATCTGCTAATTCCCTTTGAAAACAGAACATTAAATACCTTCAGAAGTAGCTGGTATTTTGTCAGGCGCTGCACTGGTTTGAGCAGATAGGAATCCAGCCCCAGTTTGTGTTCTAATTTTCTCTGGCATTCCTGGAACACAGAATTCAGACTAGGTTTTGCACCACCTGCAAGTGGTTGTTCCAACAGCACGACCGTGGGGTTGGAGGGCTTCAAAGGATTCGTGTCAGGTGCTGAATGGCACCCACAGCTAGGGAGATATTACAACAACTGCAAATTCACACCATGAGCGGAGCTGCCTCGTACTCCTGGGCCAGGAGAAACTGCAACACCCCCTCTGCGAGCACTTTGTGCACCTTTGTCACACAGCACCAGCCAGAGTTCAGGAGCTCTGTGGGCTGTTGAGGAGGGTGTTTGGGACAAGGGAGTGTCCCAGGGTGGTGCCTGGGAGAAGCAGCAGCTCACCTGGAAGAAGGAGCTTTCGGAGCACTGCCTCCACAGGGACTCGGAGCGCGGCTTGTTCTGGCAGTACTTCTCATACATCTGGAAATCCTCCCGCTGCAAGGCAAGCCCAGAGGGGCAAGTCACCCTCAGGGACCCAACCCTGGCAGGCACAGCGAGGCCAACGCCCTGGCTGTGCGTGCTTGCAGCTCTGCTGCCAACTTTAATGTCTAAAAGTGGCAGAGTTTGGGTGGGAAAAGCACAGCTGGGGATCACAGCAGAGCCCGGCGCGGTCACGACGGCTGCTCTGCCCCTCTCTGCTGGCCACACACGGCCTCTGCTGGCCTGGCTGCTGGTCCTGAGGGGCAGGAGCCTCTCACTCAACCAGCTTCACTGAGGTGTTGCAGAGAGTGACACGCCAGGAGGAACATTGGCCTTCGAGTCTGCTTTCTACGTGACAATGATTCACCCACCCTGTCTAGGAAACAGCATCCCACTCTCTCGGGTGCTCCCAGGCAGTTTTCCAAACTGTGCAGGAAAATTCTGCAAGAGACGGGAGAAGGGACAAAAAGGCAGCAGTGAGCAAGGTGAGGTTATTCCAGCACTCCAAGGAATCAGTGGGATACAAGGGGAACAGAGCAGCACAGTACTTGTTGTGGAAGTCATAGATCTCGGGCATGTTTCCAAAGAGGACATCCTTCCTGTTCCTCAGCACGGGGGGCAGGAGCATGAGCATGGCAGGATTATCCATCTCAGCCCTGTAGCCCTGCCAGAGGAAAAAGGGCTCATCACTCAGCTGCCATCTCCTCAAAGGCACATGGAAAGGGGACATGAACAGAGGCTCAATATGATCTCTTTGTTTCGAAGTGCAATATCCCTTTTATTCCCTGGTTTTTGGGTTCTAAATCCCTGTCTTTCAGTCCCTGGGCACACGGGTCCAGAAGGGAATGGTGTGGGACAGCTCCTGTGGGGCTGGCAGCACTGCAGAGATGCTCCCAGTTCTCCAAAGGCCAGTCAGCCTGGCTGCAGAAGAGGAGCCCCAGGAACACTTGTGTGGGGAGAACACATCTTGTCCATGACCAGGGCACACAGGAGAGGCAGAGTGTGTGTGCCTTTCCCCACAGCCTCTCCAGAACCAGGCCAGGAGGAGAGCTACAGGACAGAGAGAGCTTGAGAGAAATCAAAAACCAGTGGGCTTCCTGCCCTTGTACAAGACGTGCTGAGCATGGGCCTGGCTCTCCTCAATGCTTCAGGAATCCTGGGCTCTGTGGCTCCACTGGCCCCTTGAAATCACAGGCACCCAAACTGGGGAGGAGCTGGAGCACTGAAACACAAATTGTTGAGTGGAACTAGGAAATATTGTAAAGCTCCTCAAAGCAAGAGCCCATCAGTGCACCAGACATG
The DNA here is from genome assembly GCA_013399455.1 of Anthoscopus minutus. NCBI lineage: Eukaryota > Metazoa > Chordata > Aves > Passeriformes > Paridae > Anthoscopus > Anthoscopus minutus. The sequence continues at coordinate 185,908 of VWYI01045512.1, forward strand.
GCAGATTTCCTAACTGCAGAGCAGGGAGGAGGCACTGCAGAGCTCAGCAGCATCAGTGAAAAGAGGCCACCAAGAATGCCATTAGCCACAGCTCAGGCTGGGCCTGCTGCTCCCCAAAGACTGCACACAACTGAGGCCCTTTCACATGAGCAGCAAAAATGTGTTCCTGTGTACAGCACATCTCCTTTGGCTTTCCAAACTAATCTCTCACACTCATTGTGCTTGGAATCAATATTCCTTATACCAAGCAGGCATTTTGTAGTTGATCAAGGATGCAATAGCTTATAAGTATCTGGAAAATTAGTCATTTTTATTTAAGATCAGCAAGCAGGCTTCCCTCTTTAAATGAAATACTGTTTTCAGAAAACTGAAGTCTATCTGTCTATTTTTCTCTATCTAGACTCAATGTGCACAGCAATAAATCTGTGTACCTGCCAGCTGCTTCATCACAGAGAGCATGGCTTAACAAAAAAAACCCAATCAGTGCAGGGAAATTACGTGTAAGTACCTGCAGTCCAACAGATTTATGGCCTGCTTGCTCCTGGGTGAGAGAAATGTGAGGGGGGGAGCTATTCAACAGCCAACTTGTTTTGGCCATCAGCAAGAGTTATTTTGGAATAAAGCAGTAATGCCTAAAACAACAGTATAAGAAATCATTATCTGCCTTCTAAAGTAATGCACTTCATACAGTCACGAACTTCACATATTGAGACAGAATTCTCCCAAGGATAAAACACAAGCTACTTCCTTTTGTCTCCTAAAGGTAATTAGGGAACAGTAAAAAGCAGCAGCTTTTTGTATATTTTACAAGCACTGCTAAGGCTAATTACCACTGCTTCTGTGTACAAATGGAAGGATTCTCCTTCGCTGTAGATGAAAAGCTCATCCTGACACCAACTGTTCCCGCAGATGCCTCCAACAAAGAAAACCTAAGGAGCAAACTTGAGCATTTATGACTAGATTGGGATCTGACAGTCTGGTGGAAGCCTGCCCTATCACATCTTTGCTCAGTTTGGCAGAGTGGCAGGTGCCCTTCTGTAGTCACCAGGGAACACGAACGAGCAACCTGGAGAAGTCACTCACCGTCAAAACAGTGAAGAGTTCCTCCACATACACTCTCTCTGTTTCTATAAGCTCATTTATGACATGGCTAAAATGAAAAAAAAATAGAAGTGTATTATTTTCAGGTCTATAAAAAGCCCCACAGGTGATCAGTGCCGTTCAAGGAGCCCAAAACGTTGTGTGATCTCATTGATAACCAAGAGGTAAAAGCACAAGAGATGGCACCTGGGTCAGGCTGGAGGAACACAGGGATGGGGCAAGGATTGGCCAAAGTGAACATGGCTTTAGGTGATGTAAATGGGGTGAGTGCTCACCCTTTCAGTACATCTAAGCTGTCATCACTGTCTGAAATAAAATACTGCAAGGAATTCCTCTTCTCCTGATAGTCGTGCATGACTTCTATCTGCAAGAGAAAAGGGAAGAGCTGCAGGAAGGGCCCTGCAGGGGCAGGAGGAGCCCAGCCCCTGGTGCCAGCCAGGAATTTCTTTGGGGAAGGATAAAATGTGCTCCCTTAGAAGAACCCTGGGACAGTCAACATTAAAAGAGAACAACATGGAAGGGGTACCCAAATATTCCCAGAAATTACTCTGCTACATAAAGTCTGAAAGCACTGGGGACACAATTCATTAGTGAAGAGGCCAGAGAACAGCTTCCACAGTGGAAATATCTGTGCATGGGGATATTTCCTCATACACACCTCTGCTAGGTAGGAAATGGGCTCAGGGAATAACACACAGGAAATAGGTATCTGGATATTGGAAAATCAATCAAGATAGAGCTCAGGTGTTGGATTAATCCAACTAAAACACATGGATGTAAAAGGGTTGAGTCTGCTTGATTTTTTTCAAATGAAAAATAAAAAAGAAAATAAAGAGAGCATCTCCAAATCCAAAGTACACTCAATCTTCAGAGCAGTTTCAGTTTTTCCATGTATAAAACTAACTCAGATTTCATGAATAATTTTTACCTTGCGAGAACTCGGAGTTTTTCTTGAAGTTTTCTTCCCAGGGAGAGAGAGATCAAATGAAAATTTCAAACTGGAATTAAAATCTACACCTTGGGTAGAAAAAAAGCAGAATTACATAATGTTCTTCTAGAGTGAAGGAGATTCTGCAGATAGAAAGTAATAAGTCATGAAGAAAAATGGGATACACTTTAGGAATAAATAACCAGTGAGCTAGTACTAACAGCAACTGACAAAATAAAGGGTATTTATCCCAAACAATATTGATTCTACACAGCGTGTCACACAGTCATAAAGGCCATAATGTACAAATATTTAGAAAAAACAAAATGGGAACACAGTAATCAAAACCTAACTAAGTCTCTGAAGCCTGAGCATATGATAACAGCAAAAACATGCAAAGCAAATAAACCACAAAAAAGAACATGCCAACATGCCCTACTAGGACACTGTTTTGAAGTCCTTTTATGAACACAGGGAAATATGCTCAGCTGTAATAAACTGTTTCTCCATCTTGTACAAATTTATTGATATTGTCAGTAAATAATTAGTTCTAATTAATAAATGCCAAGCTCAAATTCAGCTACAGAGGTAAACTGGAAGCTTAAAAATAAAGCATCAGTCTCTCGAATGGGTTGTATGACATCACTGAAATACTTTGTAAGGGGAACATGGACATGGGAGAGAGCCCAGAGGAGCCACGGGACGCTCTGAGGGCAAACTGGAGTGGAGAGCACATCTGCAGCTGGGCCAGCTGTGACTCCAGCTGCTGCAGGTGGCCACGCCCAGGCTGCTGCAGGTGACCACGCCCAGGCTGCTGCAGGTGGCCACGCCCAGGCTGCTGCAGGTGGCCACGCCCAGGCTGCTGCAGGTGACCACGCCCAGGCGCTGCAGGTGGCCACGCCCAGGCCCTGCAGGTGGCCACGCCCAGGCCCTGCAGGTGGCCACGCCCAGGCCCTGCAGGTGACCACGCCCAGGCTGCTGCAGGTGACCACGCCCAGGCGCTGCAGGTGGCCACGCCCAGGCCCTGCAGGTGGCCACGCCCAGGCCCTGCAGGTGGCCCCGCCCAGGCCCTGCAGGTGACCACGCCCAGGCTGCTGCAGGTGGCCACGCCCAGGCTGCTGCAGGTGGCCACGCCCAGGCCCTGCAGGTACAGTCAGAGAGCTCTGGATGCTGCAGGCAGAGCAGAGGTGTGCATGGGGTGGGGCCCAGCACCTGGCAGGACCCAGAAGAGGCGAGGATTTGCCACTGGTCCTGCTCAGAGGCTGCCCCAGGAGCAAGGGAACATGGAGATGGAGCTGGGTGGGAGATGGGCACCAGCTTCTCCTGCAAGTGTGACTCTGCTCCAGCACTTGGGCTCTGCCACAGCCTGCAGCGCCAGTGAGGGCTCAGGGTGGGATAGATTTTCTCTTTCCCCCCTTCCCACCTCTCAAAAAATGGTTTAAAAATTAGAACCACATTTCTCAGACAGGCTTCAAATCCAGGGCAAAGATAAAAGAGGAAGCATCTGTCCTCAGACAGAGACAGAAGGGGGGGAAAGGGGCATAGAAATAGAAGAAAGGAAGGAATAGAGTATGAAAGTGATTTTGGCTTCAAGCCACACCATAAAACCCATCCATCTCAAAGCACTCCCAGCAGAGCTCAGCGTGTGCCTTTGACACTGCCCATCACGCCAGCAAGCCTGCAGCAGCTTGATGTTTGGTATCAAACAGACTTTATTAAAAAGCTCTCTTGTCATGATCCATCCAAAGAGGAGCCTTTTGTCTTTCCCACACTTGATCATTGCTTGCAGGCAGAGGATTGATGGAGGATGCCTGTGCTTTGCAGGTAACCCAGTGCCTCTGCTAGAAAAACTTGCATCTCATAAAGGCATGAAACAAGTCCAGCTGAGTGATGATGATCTCACAACACTCCACAGAGTGGCCACGCGTTTACCCTACTCTTTAAGTCAGTGATTTGTCTTTAACCCTTTCCTCTTTCTAGAAGGCTGGATGAGCTGTGCTAGGTAAAAGGAGCAACGCTCTAGTTTGAAGACTCAGAGCTTTTACTGACTGAGGAAAGGGCTTCAGAAGGTAACGTGCTTTAGAGAGGAAAGAGGAAATTTGGGATTTATTTTCTGCACTGGCCTGCATCTGGAATAGTTTATTCTCCCTCATTGCATCCAGCTTCATTCCCACCTCTCCACCTGGCTGTTTACATTTCTCACTCCCTGAACTGAAGCTGCTTTTGCTGCTGTATGACACCTGCTACAACTTACCACAACCAATATTTGTTCATTCGTCATAAAAGCCTTGTGTTAAACCACAATTGTTTAATTGCTTTTATGTAGTCAGATCACCTAATTTAATATTCTGACATAATTTAGCAAGTCCCTGGTTGAAAATACATGGATGCTACTTTGGAATCTCTTTTAATTCTGTCTGGAACACTCAGGGTTGCCAAGGATGAAAGTTTTAATGTTATCATTTTAAAGCTAACATGGTGCCACATCCCATTACCAAAACTAAGTCAGAACATTCAGTGACCTCAGTTTAATGAGAATTTGTACCTTTATGGGCATTAATTATTCCACAATTGGGATTTAGGGAAGATGCCCTGAAGGAATCAAAAGGAGTTAAGCATCCAGCTCATTTCTGTTCATGAGATTTGAGCTCCTCATTTCTCCAAGCTCCTTTGCAAACATCAGTCTAACTTTATGTCAGTTCCAGCTCAAGACAGCCACAGAGAATAGACAAGCTAATAAATTTATAAACCCTGTCTTTTTTCCTCTGCTGTAGTAATTCACCAGTTTCCAGCCCAGCAGGATGCCAGTAAAGCAGAACTGGAGGTGTGCACGACCTACAGCTCTTTTTCACTGAGTAGGAAGTAGAATAAATAACAAGCAACCAGCTTCATCCTTCATACAGGTGTGGGAACATTGTCACAAACACTGGAAAGGTAATAAATCACCTGCTGTACATTTAGCACTATCCAATAACTCTGTATCTGCCAGCAAGGTTAAGTTAGCTTCTCAAAACCATCTTAAGCCTCACTCTTCCTGCCTCAAAGCAAAATCATCAGCTGAAAACACCACAACTCCACAATATCTTACCATGTTTAGGAGAGAATAAGGGTGACTTGGATCTGGGTGGGTTTTCTGGCCGAGGAGCCACCAGCTGGACGGGCCGCACGTGTTTATCCAGCAGCTTCCTGAAGCAGGACTGCCGGCTCCCAAACATGCTGCGGACATTCTCCAGCTTGGCCTGCACCGCCTGCATCTGGCACTGCAGGGAGTGAGGAAGGGCTCACACATCACCATTCTCTTGCACTCTGACCCAAAGCAGAGGAGCACAAAGGGGACAGCACCGCCACCCGGTCCAGCCCCGCTCTTCACTTATGGAACAAGGAACTGGGGGCATTGCTTACCTTCAACTCAGGTGTTAACACTGACTCAAAATCGTAGTGTAGGGCTTGGGGATCATAGTTTAAGTAGGCTGAAGAGCTTTCAAGAAATCTCTCTATTTCCTGGAGTGCTTTCTGAGCGCCTTCCTTAGACTGGCACTTATCCATCTGCTGGTTGGCGAGCAGGTAGGCACCTTCATCGCAGCACTGCAGAGCCTGGGGACAGCACAGGGAGAGAGCTCAGTGTCCCCTCCACTGCAGCAAGGCTCTCATGAGCAGTAGCACTGATGGGATCTGGATGCAGCCCTCCCAAAGACCTCTGCACTCACTGGGGCTTACATTAGAAAGCAGGAAGGCCACATTTTTTCTGTAAGGTAACTGCAGTCCTCAACAGACCCAGGCAAGTTGTTCCTACTTGTACCTGACTAAAATCAGGGGTGTACCTGCCACGGAAGTACCAGTGCACAGCTGACCCCAGTGATAAGCAGATGTTTCTTTCTCCACCTGGGAAAGCTGCAGTGGGCACTTTGGAGCTCACAGGGAGGCTGGCAGGCTTCCTGAGGCTCAGTGCAGACCTGAACTGGGGCTCACTGCCACTCACACACTGTGGTCTGCACAGGGCTGAGAAGATGCTCCAGCCAAGAGCAGAGAATCTCCAGTGCTGTGAACGGAGATTCTGTGAATATTACCCCACTTCCCAAACAAGGGAGACATGGAGAGCAGGACCAATGTCCAGCACAGCCCCAGGCTAGACCCTGGCACCAAGCAGGCCTGCAAGGAGCCCAGGAGAGGCCCCTGTCCTGCAGCTGAGAAGCTGCCAAGGAACTCTGTCCCCACAGATCAGCCCAAAGCTGAAGTGGAGCACACAGGGAGGAAAAATGAGCTCCTCAGTTCCCCAAAACAGGGAAATGGAACAGGGTCAAAACAAGTTTCTCTTAATTGGCCTCAAGCACATTACAGCCGTGTGCCTTCTGGCCTAATTAGCGTGGGTTTCCCTAAATGAATATTTGATTCTGATTAAGATATCAAAGAGCATTGGAGCCACATGACTCCACTTCCATGCTAGCACACAGCAGCTGTGCCTATCTACCAATCTGTCACCTTATTTTACACTCAGCTATGTTCATTCTTAATAAATCCCTGAGAAGAAAGGGCTGGAGTTTCTGTGAAAGCATTACCTCTGTCGCACTGGGCATGAAAAGCTCCAAAGTCAATTCATACACGTGCAGCATGAAAGCAGGACCAAGAGCAGCACAGAACTTGGTGTTCTGTGGAGATGCCCACCTCTTTCTGCTGCCCTCACAGCAGCAGCAGCAGCAGATAGCTGTTTGCTGACTCCCCAGGTAAGGGAGGGGTACGGCACTCCTCCAGCCTCTGGGAACACCTCCCTACCATTAACTAAAGAACAGCTGCAAGCTTCAGATGCTTCCAGCCAAGGAGAGGCTAACCCCACAGAGAAGCTAACCAGCTACCAGTGTGACTGAACCCCACCTGCTGAAGGCGGGTGTGAAGGTCCAAGGTCTTCTGCAGGCGCATCTGCTTCCTTTTGATGTCATCAGCCAGGAGGTCGCCGTGGTGCCGCAGCTCGTTGCACTGCTGGCAGATCAGGTTGAGGGCGTAGTGGTGGTTGGCTGCCAGCTGGTGCCCGTGCAGTATCACCACCTGAGCCTTCCCAATCAGATCCTGCAGGGAAGGGGACAGAGCACATGGCCCACCCACAGCAGGAACGCCAGGTGCCCACACCTACCCGCTGTCCCGCCTCACTGGATTTCAGACACGCAGGAGATGCCAGCATGGGTGGCTTGTGCAGGGTAAAATGGCACCCACACCATCTGGGAAGAAAAACCTTTGCTATCCATAAAGAGGATGAAGAAGAAAACCGTGTTTCACCAAGCCAGCCCCGCTGTGAGCGCCTGCTGGCAATGCAGCACTGCTCCCTCCAGGAACTGCAGCCCCAAAAAACTGCAGCTGATGGCCAGTTCAGGCCCAGTCTGCTCCCAGGCATCCAAGGCAACTGGAATAGTCAAGGGATATCTTGATGCCAAGAACACAAGATCTTTTCTGCACGCCCCAGTCAGTGCAATGGTTATGGCTTCTCCAGGGCTGCCTCTCCTGCTGCACACCCTGCCTGCCTTTTTGACCCTCCTCCCTCTCTCCATAAACATTTCTTCCAAATGGCCAGCAAGCCCTGATCACACCTTTCTCTAGAACTCTCCTCTCCTGTGTCCAGATCCCTCAGGATTTCCCAGCTGACCCTGGCCCATGTACCCAGCAAACCCCTTTGCCAAGGTCACATCCTAAGCTGGGCTCCTGTGAATCATTTCTCTTCACTCTTCTTTCCCCTACATCTCTTAGTCTTCACCCATATGTTATGTTCAAGCCACAGACATGTCAGGATACAACTTTTTTTGCAACTCCATGTGCCTGGTAACAAGTTTCTGCCTATTAGCATAGCTAAAGCATTTAAAATATAAATAATTCTTGCAGCTCATTAAATCCCACGCCTCCCCCACGTTCAGACATTTATCTGTTCCGGATTTTCATGGTGGCTCAGCAATTTATTTTAACTCTTATAATTAAATGCCCTGTTTCTGGCTTTTAGAGTGATCATAGCATTGCTGCTCAGAGCAGAGACATGAAATCAATGCTTTCGTGCAGCACTTCCCAACAAATTACACCAGAACCAGGTAATTTCAGCAAACATCTCCTCCCACAAGTACAGAATGTGGCTCTTGTGTTTCATTAATGCTTGTTCTGTGCAAGGTTATCTCACCTGAGCCATGCCATCGAAATGATCCAAGTCCTTGAGCCTCTGTTTCACTTGGGGGATGCTGTCGCCAGTGTCGGGCAGCTCCGCTTGCTGACCCATTAAAAATTCAATGGCATTCTTGACCTAGACACAGAGAAGAAGACTGGGTACAAAGCACAGGCAGGAAATCATTCTGAGCCCAAAATTAATCACACTTGAGCTAAGACTGCTAAATCAAATCATACAGCTACTGTCCAAGAACTCATTTCTAAATTCAAAGATGCTTCCATCAGCAAAATCCGCGGCACTGCAGGGCGGTGATACCTAAATTAGCTCTCAGTGAGGAAGCACAGCCGTCTCCCCAAGCTAGCTAGCCTGCCACAGTCAAGGAACAGCAGCATAAATTAAACACTCTCAAAATAAAAAGCATTAAAACTTCTCTCCATCAGATCTCCAACTCTCCCTTCTGCCAGTGGAAGCATATTTGATCCTACCTCTTGAAAACTTTGCTCAAACTTCCAGAGTTGTAAATATTGTTCCATTTTTAACTGGTGTTTTTCCCAGAAGCCATCAAAAGCAGTCTCCATCTCACGCAGCTGACCAAGCAACCTTGGGCACAGAGAAAGGGCAGGATTGGAACAATTTGCAAACAGAAGACAAGCAGAGATGGACAAGACCCAGAGATCACTGGCACAGCTCTTCCGGAGCCAAGGTCTCAGAATAAGTCAACAGACATGTACATATGACTTGAGGTGATCTCAGAGAGAGATTTAATGAAATCATCACTCAGAGAACAGCTTCTGTGTGAGGCAGTTGTTGCTGTCTCCATTTATCTGGGTAAAACCTGGGAGCCTGGCATGGGAGAAGCTGCATCTTCTCCACAGCCTCATCATAACCGTGGGGATAAAGACCAGAACAAGTGCAAATCATGAGAGAAGCCACCCAGCAACTTGATGGACTGGAGCAAAACGCTGATATCTTTGTCTTGGGTGACCTAAACAACACATCCAACCTAAATAATTGGGGTGTTTCCATTGAAAAATCAGGGAAATCAGGAGCAAAGTGCACGCACCGATTGACAGTCTCCCAGTCCCCAGGCCTCTCTTGCTGCTGGTCTTGACTGCATTCCCCAGAGCTGGGCTCTTCAAAACTGCTCAAAAGCAAGTTTCCTTCTTTTGTGACTGCTGTAATATCTTCCTGTATAACACAAAACATTTCTCATTCAGGCATTTTGTGTTTCTCCTGCCTTAGTTTCCTTGTGTGCAACAAAGCACCAATACTCAACAGACCAAAGGACTCCAGCAGATCCCTTTAACATGGAATTAGCCCCTGGAGCTGCACAAGGCTGAGCCATGGACCAGGCTGGGTGGGAACTGGCACACACATCAGGCCACAAAACAACACAGGAGGCCAGCAATGCCCCAGCTCTCTCCTGATGAGCAGGTGATGGTGGTGTGAGACATTTGTCCACAAGTTCATGTCTTCAGGCAAGATTTTCCACAGCTTGAAGGCTGTGCTTCTCCATCAAGGTCAGGAGAGGAGGATCCCATGGGGGGAACAAAGGCAGGACTGAGCCCACACATCACCACTCAGGACACCTCTACTCACAAAGTGAACGCTCCCACCACAACCTATGCTTGGGGAAAATTTAAAGCCCTGGTGTCATCATTAGCATCAGCTGAGGTGCCTTGTGCTGGCTGGGCTCAGCTCCGAAGCAAACATCTGCATTGAGTCAAACGTTTGCAGGAAAAAGAGGCCAAACACAGAAGTGAGGAGGGAGGAAACACATGGAGCTGATGAACTGAGATGGAACAGGCCCTGAAGGAGTGACCTCTGTATGGTTCCACTGGAGAAGCAAGAGCCCTTCCTAGGAGATGGACAGGTTTCTTTTGCAAGAGAAACGATGGCAAAATCTCTTCAGGGAGAAGATTCAGAAAGCCCAGACTTGCTTAAATGTCTGCCTGCCCCAGACAGCTCACAGCAACTAAACACATCATCAGCTTCAGGGCAGCAGCAGCCCAGGAGCAGGACACAGCTGCAGGCACTTCCCCTCTGCCACACACAGCGCCCACATCTCTGTCACTAGAACACCCTGGAAGATGACCACAAGGCAAAAATTCCATCTCCTTTTGGTATGGCCACAGGCAGGAGACTCAGAGGAGAAGAGGAATGATGCAGCATGTTTTAGGCTGCAGGTAGCTGTTATTTCATCCCCTTACACCTCACTCTCCAGAGACCCACATTCCTCTTTTGATCCAAAGCCATTCATTATCCATAAAGCAAAGTGGCCCAAATGTCAAACGGGTGGTAACTTGACTTTCCCTGTTTAGTTATCAATGGGGTACATTTCTTAGTTACTCTCCTTAATTAATTTACCTCATTTTTCCGTTGTGCTTGCTGCCAGTTTCTGTTCAGCATCACAGCTACATAAATTATTCTGATTGACTAATTATTTTAATTTAGGAATCAACTGTACCAGTCTTGGGGGTGTCATAAGAGAGACAAGGATCCCATGTCTTGCTGTCACCACAACCTGTGCACAGTTTCTCATCTGCTTTTGTGTTTCGTGGTCTTAGAAAGAACAAAAGAAAAAAGCCAACAGATCTAATTTCAGACAAAAGCCAGTGAGTGGTTTTGATATTTGAAATTAATAGATGAGGAATTAAAAGCAACAGATGGCTTGTACTGAGTGCTGCTGTGCTTTCTACGCAAATGAAAACACATGATGTGTTTTATTTCTCCACAGAGAAAAGTGGGCACTGCTGACTGGTTTATACACAGACCTACACTGTGGAGCTGATATTTGCCCCCTACACTGTGGCCACAGTCCTGAGCACGAAGCTGAAGTCACTGAGCCACGTTGCAATAGATGTAGCTGCTATTTGATATTACTCTCTTCATTTCAAAGAAGAGATGGAGGCCCATTGACAGTATCTGTAATGATACTTTCTAAACATGCACACATGTATTTATGCCTACACACAGCACAGCTTGGACGACATTTCCAGCATTTCTTAGAGGCAGCTTTCTGGGAACTCACTGTCACATGAATGACAAATGATTATAAATTAAAATAGATACAATTCTTTGACTTAGGTAAATGAAACCTGTCACAAAGCAAAGGAGCTCATTCTTCAGCCACACAGAACAACTATTAACACAGTGATTGCTTCTGAAGGAAGGGTTTGGGGCCAGGTCTGTGCTGCTCCCTGAAAGATGCAGGAACATAGAAAACAACAGGCTAATAAAGCAGCAGCTGGCTGCACTGAACTTTCCACTGACTCCTATAATAATATTAATCACAATCACAAAGAGTTGAAAAAAAATGAAAATATTCAAAAACCAAATGTTGTTTAAGACAAAGCCTGAAAGCTGTCATGAAGACAGGGATCACATCCTGGATGCTCTGTACCATGTGCACACACAGAAATCTTCACCTTGGATGGTCTCCAGCAGAGTTCCCTTAAGTGCCCCCAGGGTGGATCTACCAGGCAGAGGGACCCAGGGACAGACCACCCCTCCAGACCTGCAGATGAAGTTTGTGTGCAGCTTTCTGCAGCCAGGGGGTGAGGCAGAGGGGATCCCAGCTGGGGACACGAGCACACAGGTGACAGAGCCTCCCACAGCCCTGCTGGCAGCCAGACCTGCAAAGCCCAGGGGAGGAACAGGCTCCAGACAGCGACTGCTGCAGCCCAGGGGATCTGCTGGCTGTAGCCCAGGGGATTTGCTGGCAGCTCAGGAGATCTGCTGGCTGCAATCCAGGGGATCTGCTGGCTGTAGCCCAGGGGATTTGCTGGCAGCTCAGGAGATCTGCTGGCTGCAGCTCAGGGGATCTGCTGGCTGCAGCTCAGGGGATCTGTTGGGTGCAGCTCAGGGGATCTGCTGGCTGCAGCTCGGGGGATCTGCTGGCTGCAGCTCAGGGGATCTGCTGGCAGCAGCTCAGGGGATCTGCTGGCTGCAATCCAGGGGATCTGCTGGCAGCTCAGGGGATCTGCTGGCAGCTCAGGGGATCTGCTGGCTGCAATCCAGGGGATCTGCTGGCTGCAATCCAGGGGATCTGCTGGCAGCTCAGGGGATTTGCTGGCTGCAATCCAGGGGATCTGCTGGCTGCTGCTCAGGGGATCTGCTGGCTGCTGCTCAGGAGATCTGCTGGCAGCTCAGGGGATCTGCTGGCAGCTCAGGGGATCTGCTGGCTGCAATCCAGGGGATCTGCTGGCAGCTCAGGGGATCTGCTGGCGGCAGCTCAGGGGATCTGCTGCTGCTCAGGGGATCTGCTGGCTGCAATCCAGGGGATCTGCTGGCTGCTGGCAGGGTGATCTGCTCGATGGAGCATGGCAAGCTCCGGGGACACAGGAGCAGGCAGCTGTGCTCTGCCTCGTCTGCCAGCACGCACACGGGCAGGGAGTGAGGAGGAGTGGGCAGGAAGGCCCAGCTTTGGGGCCCCAGGAAGCCCGGCTGGCTGGCTGGCAGCCGGCAGAGCTGTGCTGGGCCGTACCTTGAGCTGGCAGTACCTCTCGGTGCGCAGCGCCAGGATGCGCTCGATGGAGAACATGTCCTCGGGCAGCTCCGTCTCTGCCAGCTCCGTGCCAAAGCACTGCAGCATCTGGGCAATCTCCTTCACTGTCAGTGCAAAACTCTCGATGGCCTGCTGGGACACAGCGCTGCAGTCAGCTGGGGGTTCACCACCTTCCTGCAGCTCATTAGGAGCGCCTGAAGAGCCAGGGGAGCCCAGCAGCCTGCTCTGAGAGAGCTGGGTGGGATGTCCATGGCACACAGAGAGAACATCCCGCTGGGAATCCAGCCTGCCATTCACCTGGGAGACAGCATCCCTGGGAAAACCCCCGGGAAAACATCCCCTGAGAGTGTGCAGGAGGCATAAAAATGTACAGCAAGGCACAGCTCCTGATTCCTGGCAATATGAAAGGAAACCTCTCACAAAGGGAAAGACACAAACCTAAAAGGAAATGTTCTGAATTCTCTGCATTTGGTCAGTGTGCAGTAGGCAGTCTCATTACCCCACTTCCCAAACACAGTTCTGCTATTAATCACATTAAGCCACCATTATTAACAAAAAGGCCCATTTGCTATCTCCCATTAAGGGAATTTTAATAAAGATTCACGAAGACAGATCTTTTGGGAGCAGTTTCAAAAAGGAGCCTGAGGGAGTCAATCACCCAATTCCCCTGCAAACCCATCTAAGACCCCTTGGCTCCTTTGCACGTCTGACCTGGGGCTGCAGAGGCTCTGGGGATCACTGCCAGCCCCCAGTGCTCCCTGCCTGGCTGCAATCCCTGCCCAGGGAGCCCAGCAGGCTGAGCACTCACCGTCCTGAAGATGACCCACTCGCTGTGGCAGTACTCCAGGGTGCCCCCAAGCTCGGGGGTCAGCTGCTGCTCGTCGATGTAGGTCAGCAGGTCACTCACCGAGCTCAGCATCACCACCTGCACACACACAGGCCCTGCTGGCAGCTGGCACCACCCCTCTGCCCAGCACACAGATCCCCCACCGACCTCACACTCCAGTTTGCTCCACATCTTGTTCTGGAGCTTCCTGCTTACACTTATGGCTTAACACAGCTTTTATTTGCTGTGCCTGCCCTTTGCTGTAAGCCACCCCTAGTCTCCAGGTGCTTTCTTTCCCAAATGCAAAGCACAGTGAGGGGCTGCACAACAGGGCTGGAAGCAAAGTGATGCAGGTTTAAGCAAGGCATGACCCGTAAACTGGAAAGAACCCATACATTTTAATAAGTTCTAAGCACTGACCAATTCCACATAAATATGTATTCATTATTTTTTTGTGTGTCTTGATCTGCCATAGGATATGTCAGGAATGTTCAAAATTGTGCAAAGAACAGCCATTTCAGAGTGAAAAATGTAACGTTTGTGAAAATTGTGCTATTTCCTGAAGGAAAGCATTTGTTTTCTGTGTTTGTTACAGCATCAACCTTAGATTCTATAAATGTACTTCTCTTAATTATTCTCATTATGTCCTATAATCAAGGTAGTTTAAAAGTCTGGAAATTTTGAGTTGAGACTTTAAATTCATTTCAGTTGCTATTTTAGGAGTAAATACCAGCGTGGTGTTGGTATGGAGTCTACACTTGGATGAATATGGGTAAAATTCAGAGCAAAAGCTCCACTAGACATGTCTTTTGACTTTTCAGACATTAAACAAATTCCTGGCTACTCGTCACACAGAATGGTTTGGGCTGGGTTAATGATCATGAAGTTTCCAGTTTCCCTGTCCTATGGGCAGGGACACCTCCCACAGTCCCAGGCTGCTCCCAGCCCCGTCCAGCCTGGCCTTGGGCACTGCCAGGGATCCAGGGGCAGCCACAGCTGCTCTGGGCACCTGTGCCAGGGCCTCCCCACCCTGCCAGGGAACAATTTCGTCCTAATATCAGATCTGTGTCTTCCGTTTTTCCAGGGTGGGAAGCCATTCCCTGTGTCCTGTCCCTCCATCCCTTGCCCCAGTCCCTCCCCAGCTCTCCTGGCACCCCTTTCGGTCCTGGAAGGGCTCTGAGCTCTCCCGGGAGCCCTCTCCAGCCTGAACAGCCCCGCTCTTCCAGCCTGGCTGCAGGGCAGGGGGCTGAGCCCTCCGTGCCTCTCTGGATGTGCTCCAGAGGCTCCAGGTCCTTCTCTGGGGGCAGCAGCAGCAGCAGCGTGTGGCAGTGCCAGCCCAAGGAGCTGTGCCCAGCCAGCAGCAGGGCCCAGCCAGCAGCAGTGCCCAGCCAGCAGCTGTGCCCAGCCAGCAGCAGTGCCCAGCCAGCAGCTGTGCCCAGCCAGCAGCAGTGCCCAGCCAGCAGCTGTGCCCAGCCAGCAGCAGTGCCCAGCCAGCAGCTGTGCCCAGCCAGCAGCAGTGCCCAGCCCGAGGAGCTGTGCCCAGCCTGAGGAGCTGTGCCCAGCCAGCAGCAGTGCCCAGCCAGCAGCTGTGCCCAACCCGAGGAGCTGTGCCCAGCCAGCAGCAGTGCCCAGCCAGCAGCAGTGCCCAACCCGAGGAGCAGTGCCCAGCCAGCAGCAGTGCCCAGC
Source organism: Anthoscopus minutus (assembly GCA_013399455.1). Lineage (NCBI taxonomy): Eukaryota > Metazoa > Chordata > Aves > Passeriformes > Paridae > Anthoscopus > Anthoscopus minutus. Next base: position 201,092 of record VWYI01045512.1, read on the forward strand.
CAGCAGCTGTGCCCAGCCCGCAGCAGTGCCCAGCCAGCAGCTGTGCCCAGCCCAAGGAGCTGTGCCCAGCCAGCAGCAGTGCCCAGCCAGCAGCTGTGCCCAGCCAGCAGCAGTGCCCAGCCAGCAGCTGTGCCCAGCCCGAGGAGCTGTGCCCAGCCAGCAGCAGTGCCCAGCCAGCAGCTGTGCCCAGCCAGCAGCAGTGCCCAGCCAGCAGCTGTGCCCAACCCGAGGAGCTGTGCCCAGCCAGCAGCAGTGCCCAGCCAGCAGATGTGCCCAGCCCAAGGAGCTGTGCCCAGCCAGCAGCTGTGCCCAGCCAGCCCCTACCGGCAGCTTGAGCAGGAAATCCTCCTGGCTGAAGCGGAATCCGATGTCGGTGAAGGTGCGCTGGAAGAAGCCCGTGGGACGGAGCACCATCACCAAGTGCAGGTTCCCTGGGAAGGACGCCTGCAAGGAAACACAGGGACATTCACTGGGGCACCTGGCAGCTCCAGCAGCAGCTTCCAGCACACTGGAAAGAGGGGCAATCGTTCCACCCTGGGAGTTTTCTTCCCATTGCTCCTGGTTGCCTTTTCTTCTTTCCAAAGCAGGAGGGAGATGCTGGGAGTGGCTTAGGGACGTGGGACAGAACTGCAGCAGGGTTCTCCAGCCCCATGTCCCCCTGCAGCAGGTAGGAGCTCGGCTGTGCTCCTTGGAGGCACACTTATTATAAACTTTAATAATATAGATACTGTTCATCATTATAACTTGGGGAGTGAAATTACAACTTAGCAGGGAACAGAGAGCTGGAACATTGAGAGCAATGACAGATTGAGGAAGCAAAACTCATTGCCAGAATTCCTAATCATCCCATAACTGCATCGAGCACACTCATCTTGTCCTTGGTAATTACCAGGCAACATTTAATTTGTGGCAAGAATTTGGAATTTCCTGTCTACACTACCGGAGCCTTTTTTCAAGCATATGGTTGGCAGGTGCATTTTTAAATAGATCTGTGAAAAGGGCTCTTGGGAATGAAAAAGAATTTTTAAGAAAGTAGGAGTTGCATCATTAAATTGTGGATAAGCACATGATACAAAGATTTGTGTTAATTAAGACATGATTTACTCAAATCCTGCCAGGCCAGGTTACATTTCTCTTCTCCTTATATTATCCTCCTCCATGGAACACGATAATAACCTCTATGCCAAGTGTGAGAATAATGAACATGTGGAGGTATTTGCACTGCAGGGCACTTCATCTGTGCCTTCAGAACAAAGATCACTCCCACAAACACACATTAGTGCTGTTTAAACCAGGCCTGATTTACACTTGAGATCCAGCATCCATGAAATGCACTGTCACTCATTTGCTCTGTTTCCTTGGGTAGGAAGGGGCAAGTTGTGGCTTCCACTGCCCACAACTTCCCTTAGAAATGGACAGTGGCTTTCAGGATCATATAAGCCACATAAATCCAATATATTGATCTGCTGTTAAGTACAAGCAGAAAAAAAAAAGATTGTGAATGAAATGACAAACCCATACCCTTTGGAAGTCAACAAGAGTGGTGCCAGGGACAAAGGCTTGGCATTGGAAACAACAGCAAACCATTAAATAACAGAGACATTGGTGCTGGCTCCTGCTCCACACCTGGGCAGCACATCATGCCTCCTCTGTGACCTTCAGGCTCCTGCCTTGACCCTCTCCTGAAAAATGTATCAGGAACAGCTTTGAGAACAACCAGCCAGCAATTCATCCTCCCTCAGTCTGATATCATTATTCCCCTTCATCCCCTGTCCCCTTCAACCCTGTTTGGCACCTGGAGCTTTGGCCTCTCTTACTCCTTCAAGTCCTTTTCCACAGGCACCCTTTGGGCACAGAGCAAACTCCCTGGGAGAACTCCGGGTCTCCAAACCCAATTCCCCATGGGAAAACCTGCAGGCTTTGGCTGTCTGCTCCTCCAGCCCTCAGGCAGGAAAGGCACAGCTCCAGCAGCCAGGAGACAAGCACAGCTGCCTGCCCAAGCTGCCTGCACAGGGTGGACAAGGTGAGGGATGTCCCTGGACACAAAATGCCAAAATGTTCCACACAACACACACAGAGACACCACAGCACTCGCATCCTTCCACCTCAGGGACAGCCTTATGGCCACACACACGTATCCCTCCTGCTCCCTGATCTTTCACCTCAAAGTAGCTGAGTTTCCAGGGCAGATGATTTGATTGCCATTCAGTTTAGAAAGCATTTGGGGATTTTTCAGCTGATCTCATACACACAGGATCGAGGTCAGCACTCATGAGTAGCTGCTAAACAAGAAACACAGCTTTGCAAATGATACCTGACATATTCCAAGCGTGGAAAAAAATGAACAAGACAAGAAATAAGCTTGTAGAAAGACAGACACCAACAAGCCATGTCCTGTGCCCTCTTAGAGACTTAAGGGAAAGGATGAAATGTTAGGAAAAAACCTGCACAGACCAGCAATTCCTCAAAACAACATTGCTGGAGGGACTGTATCTTTTCTAATCTTTGTAACAATTTTCATTTTTCTCAGGGCTGAAGTGTAGAAAAGTTTCCTGAAAACTGAACTCTAATGATACTGAAGGTACTGCTGCAACAACCCTTTCCCACAATATATTAAAGAAAGCAAATACAAAAGGATCCTTAATCTTGCCTTTTGCTTTATCTTACCATTTGATAGACCAAGTGATGGTTTGATACCATTTGACATCAAGTGATGTGCACTGGATAAACCTGGGGTTATGTAACAACACACCTAAAGCTCTTGCCCTCTGCAGCACACCAGGAAAGGCAGAATCCTGCCAGCACATTTCCACTAAACCAGGCAGCTGGCAACATCTCACTGCTGTTAACTGCCTCCCTGACCACAGCCATGCTCACAACATCCCTCCCCTCCCGAGGACACAGACATGGATACCTTAAGGCCAGTTCAGCAACTTTTTAAATGCACATTTAACTACAACCACACAGAGAGCCCTGATTTAATCAATATAGATGAACTGGGCTAATAAAGCACAAGAAAGGACATGCACTGAAAGCATCACAGTTACTGCCTCATTACTGAATATCTCATTCTGACACATTTAGTGCTATTTTAACATTTTCTCCAATTTTAGGAACTCAGTTTTCAGAGACTATTCTTCCCTGCACTTCACTGGGGCATCCATGATGTCGGTAATCAATAAACATTAAAAAAAACTAGTATCTGCCAGTAAGTTTCTTTCTGAGCACTGCAGACTGAGGCCAGGAATCCTTAAACAGGTGCTGAACTTAGCAACTTTCTGCTGCCCTGAAAGGAAAAGTCACGCAGCAAAACGCCAGGTACTGCTCGTTTGAGTTTCCACTTCCCGCAGAGCCAGAACGAAGCTCCCGAGCGCGCTGCCACCTTCACCTCAGCGGGCTGCACCCGTATCCCCGCGGCTGCTGCCAGCATCACCGGGGCACTGGCCCTGCCCGCGGCTTCCCCTCCCGCGGGAGCGGAGACTGAGCCGCTCCTGCCGGGCAGCGGGGCCCGGCGGCACCCGCCGGAACCCGGGACACCCAGGGACACCAGGGCCACCCAGGGGACACTCAGGGCCACCAGGGCCACCCAGGGACACCAGGGACACCCAGGGACACCAGGGACACCCAGGGACACCCTCTGGTACCCAGCAGTACCCAGCGGTACCTGCAAGACCTTACAATACCCGGCGGTACCCAGCGGTACCTGCAGGACCCTGCAATACCCGGNCGGGATGCGGGGATGCAGGGATGCGGGGATGCAGGGATGCGGGGATGCAGGGATGCAGGGATGGGGATGCGGGGATGAAGGGATGGGGATGCGGGGATGCTGCGGATGCCGCGGTGGCAGCCGGCGCTGCCCGGGCCGGGCAGGCAGCGGCTCGGGCGGGCCGGCACCCGGCTCCCGGCTGGCAGCCCCGCTCTCCTCCCAGCGCCGGCTTTGCTTTTAAGGTGGAATGCCAAAAATCATGCTGCAGACGCTCGTTCCTGCGAGGATTGGGCTCTCAGCTCAGAGCTTTCACCCTTCCCTCGCCCCGCTGCCGTTGTCTCCAAGGTGCCTTTCCGAGCTGCTCAGTGCTCTGGGGCAAACCGAGGAAAGCTGCTCCGGCCAAAACCCGAGGCTTGCCCGGAATCGCTTCCCACAGCCAGCGCGGGCCTGGCTTCCCAGGCAATTAGAGCCATACATAAAGAGTTAAAACAAAAATCTGAACAGTGTGATAGAAAAATTTTCAAGATCAGATGCACAACCGCAGAGCTGCAACTGCATATACATATGCTGGAAAAAATAGGACACGCTCTGTATTTTAAATTCAGCTTCATGGCGCTCCTTTATTCCAAAATTGTACAAAGATCAGAAAAAGATTTAATTTTTTTTTTAATTGCACCATGGTTTATGACGTGATCGGAAAAAGAAAATCAAGGTTTAAATTTTTGTACACCTTCTGGACACAGAGACTGCCATGTAGGACCAGACTCTGTTTTTAAGGCAATAAGATTTAGTGGACATGGGTTTCCTGCTTCTCATCCTCTTTTCACAGAGCACCTCCCATTCTTTGCATGGACAGCCCTGATACTGCAGGCAAAGTCACCTCTGCACATGGACACATGGCACACTCAGGTTCATAAACTGGGCGTATGCTCCAAAAATTACATTTTCTTATTAAACATAAAATGAATGACACTTCTGTAGAAGCTAAAAATTAGGACAGAATTTTTTTCCCATTTGAAGCTTCCAGACTATGCAAAGCAAGTACATCATCCTTAAAGGATGCTCTTGGTATTAGCACTTGTTCAAATGCTGGCAGCAGAACTGAATTTTGATGATCACTTTAAAGAACTACTTTCTAAATGCTGCTTCTTCTCTAGTGGTATGGCAACCACACTTGCAAGTTCAGTTTCTAACATTCAGAAAAGTCAGAACCAAAAATACTCTTAGTGGTATCTCATTCAGATTGCAAAAAGGGAACCCTCTCTGCCTCCTAAGGGATGCTGAGCAGCAAAATGCCACCAAGGCCAGGTATTTTTAACACCAAGTTCAGCTGTACCAGTATTAACAACTTCAAATGCCATAAGATGTAACCTTAGCAGAACCAGGTAAGCATCTTCTGTCTCAGTGCACACCCTTTACTTCATCCTTTCTCAGCTGGACCAATGTCTTTAACCATTCCATGGTTATGACCAGGAACAAACACAATCACAATAATATGCCCAGAATATTCCCACTGACCTACCCACAGGGCATGGCGTGGTTGGGAAAGGGTTTGTCTGTTAGCTCCTATGTCCCCATGCACATAAACATGACTTTCCCACAGCTGCATGCTCTGCTGTAAAGCCAAGCTCTGATCCCGAGGCACCAAGCAATGCAGAATTGCAAAGCCCCACACACGAGCTACGTGAACGTGTGTACTAGATCAGTCATGATCAACACATGAATGCATCCATACACTTTTAAAACAGATTTTTCCACCCATGCCCACTTACAAATGCTTGTGAAGCCTGTTTAAAGAACCTAAAACTTTCAGTCACCAACAATTAGGTAAAACAAACTAATAACCAGTGTCAGGAAAGAACATTAATGAAGCAAAGTTTTCCACCCATCAGAAGCATAGAACATGGCGCAAAACACATTTGAACCACTGAAAAAGAGTATAAAAGCCAGCAAATGGATCAAACAGGCAAATTAATACACAAACAGCTCATTTACACAGTCAAATTAATTACAGGGCTGTAGAGCAAACTACTGCCTAGAGAGGAGCAGGAGCATCATTGCTCCTGGCTCCCAGTGCTTTCTGAAGGAGACACATAAAGGCACGGGGACTCAGTACACTAAAAGCAATTAACATCAAAGAGGACTTACTGCTATTTTTTGGAGAGTTGTTTTGACTGATGTCCATGTGTCCAGTCTTCTATCCAGGATTAGGATAAATTTAGTGTCAGACTCATGTTGACTGCAAGATAAGAAAATACCAATAACCAGATAATGTTCCAAGAAAAGTGACTCTGTTCCCAAAAAACTCCAAATCTAAGAACTCAGAATGCAAACCACATTTTAGTATTTCTACAATTCCTGAAATTTCCTTTGAAAAAATTTTCATGAACACCTAAACTCTTTCCACTGGTGCTTAGCAACAGGACAAGGGGCAACAGGCACAAACTGAAACACAGGAATTCCATCTGACACAAGGAAAAATGTCTTTCTCCTGAGGGTGACAGCGCCCTGGAACAGGCTGTGAAGAGAAATTGTGAAATATCCTTCTCTGGATATTTTAAAAACCCATCTGGGGCTTTCAATATCTCCAGATATTCCAGCACAACCTGCTCCAGGTGAAGCTGCTCTGGCTGGGGAGTTTGACTGGATGATCTTTAAGATCCCTTCCAACCCAAGCTGTTCTTTCTGATCTCCACAGCTCCCTTCCCACCCAATCCTCCTGTGATCCTGTGGCAGCCCAGGGTTAAGCATCACCTGTGAATTGTGTGCGAGGTGGTGACAGCAGATTGCTCCTGCAACCCAAAGTGCTCGTGAGCAAGAGGCTGCAGAGGCCAGGGGAGCTGTGCCTCCCCAGCACACGCCCCAAGCCCCCCAGCCTCACTGCCCAGCTCAGGTGCCAGCAGCCAAGGGTGGCTCCAGAGGTGGCCCCAGGGCAGGCAGGGCAGTGCCAGCCTGGCACAGGGGAGCTGCTGCTCCACCAGGCTCTGGTGGCTGCCCCAGGTCCTGCTGGGGACGCCGCGACTGCTCCGAGGCGCTCTCAGCTCTCCCCGGCTGGCCTGGCAAGCACAGGCTCCTGACATCCCTTTCAACACCCAGATCCTTTGAGCTGCTTTGAAATGCCCAGCCTGACCAAGCCAGCCAGCTGTACCTGGGCCCTGCCTGAAATTCAAACATTCCCTGCCAGGACCAGCCCAGGCTCCAGCTGGGACAGCACCACCCCGGCAGCTGAGCTGCAGCCAGCACTGGTGTTTGCACACAGCTGCAGGCAGCCCAGCTTGGGACTCCAACGTGAGTGTATTTACAGCATATGCTTAGGTAATAGCTGCAATATTTATTCTGTGGATGCTGAAACAGGATAGCCATGTCCCACACCACCCTGTCCCAGCGCTGGGAGAGGCTCCCAGTACACGTGCTGGCTCCCCAGAGGGGGTCAGGTGTCAAGCAGCCTCCTGCCAGCATCATCTCTGCTAATTCCTGTGCTTGGCAAGGCAAACACATCGTGGATTACTCAAAAGTATCACACAGCAGACAATACTTGGCAACTCACTACAGAAAAGAAAAAAAAGACACTTGAAGCCAGTGCAGGAGCTTTCCTTCAGTGCACATCTTGCTGCTGCGGTCTGTGGCAGCTACAACTCTCACAAATATATTCAAGAGGAATTAGCAGTGGTGCTCAGAGGGATAAAAAATAAAATTCCCTTTGACTCATAACAATAACTGACTGAAGAAATGTAGAGGTTTCCAACTCCCAAGCTGTCCCATGACAGATCTTATGGATCTGTCACACCCAGAGTGCAAAGGTTTCATCTGAATTTATTCAGTGGCTTTGAAGTGTAGAAGAAAAGAGCAGAGAAAATGAATATCATATTTTACATACTGGTCATACACAGAACTTCTACATGTAATAAGGTCTGAGGTTGTGAGCATGGTGAGCTCAGCCAAAACCTTTATTTACTTGGAATAGTTCAGGCAATGTGAGACAATTCTGCAAGTTCCTGTTAGCTCTGTTCACCTCCACCAGGAGCTAAGTGACCCAGGTTGGTGGCAGCCAAAGGATCCCTTGGTTTGAGGCAAAAATAAACCCTTTGGTTTTCCAGCACACTCTAAAATTTCAAAAGGTATGTCTCTGAGCTGTCAGAAACAATTCCTCAGCTATCCATGGTGTTTGCCAAGAGTCTGCAATTGAAAAAAATAAATTGTGTGTACAGAGAAGTGCTGTAATCATAACAAAACCTGAAGAACACCCCCAGAATCCAAGCAACTGAGAAAAGGCAGCCAGACTGCAGTGCAGTGCCAGTTAACAAAAGATGAAGTAAGCCATGAACTCAGGACGAGGTTATGCTCAGAGAGCATGGTAATTTACTTTTATCAGTTCCCTTACAGAAACAAAGAGGAAAGTTCCCAGCAGCCTGACAGCCTTGACACCTGCTGCTGGAAATCTGTCATTTATTCTGGGGCCACTGGAGAAAGTCTGTGATTATTTGCAACCCAGGCCTTGCAGGTTTATCAGATTTCCAGGCCGTGATGTACCTTTTAGACTGACAATAAAAAGGAATCAATGCTTGCTCCCAAGGCTCTGAGGGCTGCTTGTTTCCATCCAGCAGCAGAGAGATGGAGACAGATAACCAGGGCAAGGCTTCCTTCTCTCTGGGTGCCTCCCATCACTCTTGTTTTCCCTCATCCTTAACTTTGTATGTGTTGCAGGATGCACCAGACTAAAAATAAAGGCCTGGGATGTTTTGCAAGACTTGAAACTGGATCCTGGAGTTTGCAGTCGTGAGGTCTAGCACAGGACTGAGAGACTCCTTGCCGCTGCTGGGATCAGGGCACTGCCCAATACTGAAATTCAGGGGTATTTTTAGCCACCAGCACCCTCCACTGTGCCACTGCTCTGTGTCAGCAGTCACGGCTCTAAAGCACTCTGGGCTTCACCTCCCAGCCCAAAGCAAACAGGCAAAGCTTGTCTAAATACCAAAAAGTTGGAGAGTCAAAGAATAGAACACAGCAGAATAGGATATATCCGTAGGAAGGGACACACAGAGATAATCTGCCCAGATTTCTGACCACTTCAGGCTGACCAAAAGTGAGAAGATGTTTTTAAGAGCATTGTCCAAATGCCCCCTAAACACTGACAGTTTGGAGAATCAATGACATCTCTAGGGAAACTGCTCCTATGTTTTTAGTTTTCAAATTTTACTTTATTAGTAATTAAGACTGTTTTTTGTAATAACAATATTACAGATATCATAACTGACTTCAATTGATTTTTAATTTTTTTCTTTAAACTTCTACCAGAATTCTAGCTTAACTTGGAAGAGATAAATTCTTTCAGGCTAGAGAAAAGATTTGTATTTTCTGTAAAGACCACACTGTCACAGTCCTCAGTCCAAGCCTGGATAGAGTGCTGCTTTATCCCTCACTATTTCTGCAAATACCAGGGTCTGTCGCACTTCCCTGTGCCTCTGCTTCAAGCACAGCACTGCAGGTGAAGGCAGGCAGGGCAGCACTTTGAGCTGGATGTGCACAGAATAGAAAGTGGGCACCTTCCACTTATTTTCCCCTACAGCTCATCCACACAAGCACTTTCTGCAGCTGCCTCCTGCCTGCAGCACAGGTCCCAGGAATACTGAAAATTAACTTGCACACAGGACTCACCTTCCTCCTGCCTCTGCTGTTAATGCACTTGCCTTGAGGACTCAGGAGTAGCTTCCTGCATCCATCTCCTTTATCTAGCAATTATTTCCAGGAGAAAAATGTTTCACGAAATTCAGCTTCCCCAAATCCTACAAAGCTGACACCCATGGGGTTTTCTCAGATGGGATAGGCAGGACACCATGCAGTCTCCTAGCACAGGAAAGGCACGGGGTGTGTGGTTTGGATCTGCCCCTGCACATCCACAGGAAAGGTGATGTTGGTGCACCCACACCTAACCCTGATATGTGAGGAAATCAAATACCTCTGGCAGGTAAATATCTACCTCCTTTAGGGGCTTTCTGGGCCAAAGGCTGAGCTCTGAGCCCACTGAGGATGTGCACACAGGGGCACCAGAGCTGGCACAGACCTGCCACCCTCACCTAGGTGATGCTTTGCCTGCTCACCTGAGCCTTTCAGCTCCAAAGTGTTAGGGAGCACATGTTTTTAAGGTGCTCAGACATTGGGGCAGGCTGTTATGCTGGTAGGAGGAGCAGAGCAGGATGATTAAAGTGGTTTTACTAAAAACATGCTGAACGTGTTTGCATCACCGGCAAGCTCACAGCTCTCATTAATTTCTTGATTGAGTTTGACCTATTACAGGGACAGCAAGACTGCTCATCATGCTAATGCCAGGCTGTTTACAGTCAGATGGAATAAGAAGCCTTGGAGAAACCAGACAGAGCTGGGAAGTGCAGATGCACCAGGGCTGCCTGCACAGGATGAAGGAGGAACCCCTCTGGCCACCACTTAGGGTCCTGTTCCTGCTGGGCCAGTGCTCTTGGGCCAGGAGCCCTTGAAACCTCAGACTCATCAAGAAGAGAACAGAGGAACCAGAGGTTTGTTGGGTTGGTTTTTTTTAACAGAGGTGCCTAAACACTCCACACCTCTTCCAAAGCAGCTGCTAATGGAAATCTCCCACCCAGCTGCTGTCAGCCTGCTCTCCCTGCAGGAAAAATCTGCCAGAACAGGCATTCTTCAAGAAAACCGAGTATTCCAGGTAACTGAGTCACCAGGCTCAGCAGCAAGAAAAAGAGGGCCATTAATCTAAGTATGCAGCCCTGTGTGAGGCACAGGCAGCCTGTCAGCAGCTGAGCCCTGACAGGCAGGCAAGGGCAGCTGCTCTCTGCTGAGCCATCACCCGTCACGGGACCCCAAACGCTTTGTTCCTGTAATTAGTCTCTTCCTCTGCTTTCATTTCTCTTTTCCCACAGTAATGACTCTCTATTTGTACACGTCAAAACATTATTTTGCAGTGGCATGGCATATTTAAGTGGTGACACATGCCAAAGCTTGAGGAAAGCTTGTTGTTAATTAGAAATTTAATCAACTAAATGAGTGATACATTCCAGCTGACAGGTCACAGGGATGATGTTCACTTCTTACTCTGCAGTTCCTGGCACACAGAATATCTCACCTGGGCACTGTAAGGACCTGCATCCCTGTGCAGTTCCTGGCAGACAGAATATCTCACCTGGGACTGTAAGGACCTGCATCCCTGTGTCATTCCTGGCACACAGAATATCTCACCTGGGCACTGTAAGGATTGCATCCCTGTGTCATTCCTGGCACACAGAATATCTCACCTGGGCACTGTAAGGATTGCATCCCTGTGCAGTTCCTGGCACACAGAATATCTCACCTGGGCACTGTAAGGACTGCATCCCTCTGCAGTGCTCTGGGAGCTGAAGAAGCCCCTCAGCCCCACACAGGGCTGCACCCAGCAGAGCCCTGCAGGACCCCCAGCACAGACAAGGCTGACAGGGAGCCTCATACCTTGGCACTGATGTCAGGTACGTCAAGACTTTAGACACGTTCTCCTCGGGCACCTGGTTGAAGCGAGCGTTGTCGGGCAGGGTGATAATCCAAGCCTTGTCCTTTCCTCTTCCACCTGGAGAGAAGACAAGGATGCTTCCCTGGCCGTGCTTCTGAGGAGGGCCAGCAGCAAAGCCCAGGTGCAGCAGTCAGGTCAGAGCACACACTGCCATTGGCAGGGGGGGTTTCACATCACCAGAGCAGCAAAACAAAGCCAAGCCTGCCTCTGAGTCCAAGCACAACACACAAGTGCAGGTGCTGGAAACACCTGTATTAAGCACCAGGTATTTCCTTTATTTACTGAGTGTCCTTTACACAGGACAGCAGAAGAAATCAGAAGAGAAAGGGCAAATAAACACACTGGTCTGGAACCTACAGAAACACATTTCACAACAAAACACTTGCTAATGCATTGAGTCCTGGGAGGTAAGAATATTTCACAGCGTGGCACGAGACAGAAACCTCATCTGCTCTTTCAAACTGCCCCCATGTTTTATTAACAGCATTTCTAGTGGCACTGGATGCTACCTGATGGGCAACAGCCCATGTGGAGTATCACTCTGACACAAATAGCAAAGAACTTTGTCTGGAGTATTTAATTACCACAGGGAGAGAGAGGGAGGGACCCTCAGGATGCTCACCTGAGAGAAAAGCAAATTCCTTCATCAGGTCGTCACTGATGTCCTTTGCACAGATGGGTATTGCAGCTTCTGGAGAAAGGGAAAAGCAGCAATCAAAATAAATCACAAATGCAAAGCAAACACATTTATCAATGTGTTAATCCAAAGGTGGAACTTGAACCAAGTGCAGCCTCCCTAAGCTACACATGAAATTATGTAATACAGGATATATGGGTCCTGGAGATGTTATTTCTAATGTTTCTAATGATTCTAACAGGGTGAAAGCCACAAGTCAGCAACAAATGTATTGCACTGAATGTACCAAGGGAGCACTGCCCCTTAGCTCAAGCACCCTCCCCTCAGCGGGCCATTTCCAATGTAAATTTTTATATTTTGGAGTTAGCAATTCTACTGCCTGTTTTACAAAGTCTCCCAGTGCTTGGCAATACAATGGGCTGAGGTTTCTGCTGGGAACTGCAGCGTCCAAGGCTGCTGCACTGGGAACAAGGCTGGGCTGTCAGACTGTTACACTCTTTAATTTTGAACAAATAAGCTTCTGAAATCATGTTTTCACCTGGCATGGGGCCACAGACATTGGAGAGGCTGTTGTTCTTATGTTCAGTTATTAGATTTCTTCCTAATTAAATAATGGGAGAGGCTGTTTCAGTACCATATTTAGCACCATGATCATTTCAGAGGCAATGAAGCGCATCAGAACAACACACACAACTTCACCTTTCCCTGGGAGAAGGAAACAAAGACCAGACTGACTAAATACAAGAGGAGCTTAAAGCTGGTAGACATTTTTCTGGATTATCTATAAATGGCATGACAGCTAAAAATTAAACATCCTTGTTCCTGCAAATAAATGTTTTGAAGCATATCTATACAGATTAAAGTCCTTAGGCTTTCTGATAATCAAATTTTAAACACTGATTATTTCACAGAGTTGGCCCTTAGGGAATAATCTTCTGGCCCTTTTAAATCAGACAGGCTGCATACTTCAGCACACTCCAGCATAATCAATATTTATTCTATTTTCCTTTTTTCAAAAGTTTTCTGGTCACTTCTACTTTATCCAAAGATTTTTCAGGTACTGGCTGCAGGGCACTGCAGCCCAGCAGCCCAGAGGTGTGGGGGGCACTCTGCCTCCCCAGCCCCAGCTGCTCTCTGCCCTTCTCTGCACACACTGCTGCTTTTCCCTCTTGCAGATAAAAAGGTGATTTTTGTTTGCTGAGGATCGAGCCTCACTGCCATTTATCTACAGAAACATTCTTGATTTTAACAGGCCCTAGAATTGGTCTTGGTGAGAAAGAAGTTTGTGTTGCAAAGATATTTCAAACATTTTCTTCTCATTCAACTGCTTCACCCAGCTTGAGGACAAGCAGCAGCAAGAGATTTCTCCTCTATTTGTTGATTTTTTTTTACCAGGTCAATGGCTTCCCACTGATAAAATTCACATTTAACAACGTAATGAACTCCAACACATGAACTGGATGGTGTCAAACGTGTGTCATTGAAAACACGAGACAAAAGCCCGAGCTGTGCACAGGTATTTGTCACAAACCAGTGTGGGGCAGCTCTGTGTCCACAGGCAGGGTGAAGCCTGGCCCCAAAGCTCCCCCTGCCTCGCCCTGGCCTTCCCCAAAAGGCAGCAGCAGCCCAGCCTGGCACGGTCTCACCACGTGCTGTAACTCCCCCGTGACTCAAGTGCTCAACAGCAAACAGCCCCAGGTTGACAGTAAATGTGGTTTTTGTTTGGGCTCTGCACTGCTTTGAGGGGGACGTGCCAGCTAATTGAGGCTGATCAGGAAACAGGCTGGAGAAAGGAAGTCAACCTTTCTGTGGTCAAAAAGAATCACTTAATTTAAAAGTTTCACAAGACATTTTCTCACTGAGAACCACCTGACAAGGGGCAGGGGGAGCTTGTGCCCATCCTCTGGGGAGCAGGATGATCCAACAGGGACAGAGGAGCAGGGTGCTGCCCTTTGGCAAAGTCAGGGCACAACAACAGCCTGATTGTGGAGTGCTTAGAGCTGCTCCTCAGCCAACTCACCCCTGGCACTCACTGTGTGTTGGCCCCCAAACTCAACCTCCTGGGCAAATATTAGGGAAAATCAAGTGCTGGCACCAAATCCACAAGGGTGTTTCTGTGCCTGAGGCACATCAGTTGGATGCTGCAGTAAATCCTGAACTGAGGCATGACCTTTGTCCTCAAATATCCATCTCTGGAGAAAGCAGTGAAAGGCAGTGAGGCACCAAAGACATCAGCCTCTCAGACAAGGCTTCAGCTGATGCTCTGGAGCAAACTGGGGGGTTTTTGTTTAAAGGACACTCTTGGGACAGTACAGAAAAGACCCCAGGGTAGTGCCCAGTGCTGGCTGTGACCAGCACAGCCAGCTTGCACCTCACTTGGCACAGGGTGCAGGAAGTCAAGGAAAGTCCACTCACTTCTTTCAAAGCCACAAAAAGAGGCTTTGTGACCATCAGCTGTTACAAAACCAAGCCTCAACTCCCCACGCTGCAGCATCTCAGAGCACTTGACAAACTGCTGTTTACACACAGCTGGCTCAACCTCAGGTTCTAGGGTCCTAAAAACCAGCAGCATCTGGATGGTAAATTGTCACAACGGTGCAGTGTCATTTTTATGTAGGTTCTAAAAGGGACATTCATGAAATGCTGCTGCAGTTATTACATTCAGAGGCTCCTCTGCAGGGGGAGATTGTTGCCATGACACAGAGTTTTGGAGGCTGCCTGAAGCCAAGCAGGGAAAAGACAAAGGGGGAACTCAGAGCTCTCTACCCCACTGAGGAAAGCCAGCGCGGCTCAGCGAGGAGCCCTGCTGAAGCTGTCCCCACCTCCCGGTTTGCACAGAGCAGGAATTTCTGAGGGCCCCTCCAGAGGGGTGCACCTCGAGATCACTGCGCACACCGAGGCTGTGGGAACGATGTCGCTGCAGGGATCAGCCCTCTCCAGCACACACAGGCATGGAGGGACTCCCCAGCCAGAGAGGGGACAGCTCCTGTCCCAGTCCAAGTCCCTCTTGCAACACTCAATTAAACTCTGAAGTGCTTTGCTCTTAGCAACTCTGGCTTTTTTCCTTTTCCAGCAGCATGTGCGGGCAGCAGCTGTGGAGCACATCTGCCAAGCTGCCTCACACTCTCCACACTGACCAAGCACTGTCTGCTGCTGTGAAATCCATTAAGAGACAGCTCTGTGAGTGAAGAATAGCAGCTTTTTCCTGTGGGGGCTGCTGCTGTAGTCTAGGAAACAAAACAGAAGTAAATCAAATGAGAAGTGTAAAGGATCACACTGAGCTTCTCCATGCTCTCAGCTGCTTGTCCCTCTGGACACCCAGCAAAGCAGCATTTATTTGATACTGGGGGAACCTTCAAATCTGCACACCTGTAACCTATTTCCATGTCTCCTGGCGACTTCCTGGGCTACCTGGGGTAGCCAGCCAGAGTCTGTCTCGGGCTGTCCCACCACAGGAAGGCCCACCTGCCCCAGCAGGTCCTTTGAGGCTGACACACCTGCACCACAGCCCTACACACACCAGCAGTGTTTGCAGCAAGCTCTGGTGCTCAGAACCTTCACTGGGCTTCTTCCAGCTGCCACAGACACCCCTGTGCAGGGCCAGTGTCAGTGCAAGCCTCCCCAAACAGCCCCTGAGCACAAACTGGGGGTGTGCAGGGCTAAGTCCTTCCCACCTTTGCTTTGTGCAGGAATGGGAACTGAACTCCCTTGGAGCAGAGTGCCCCAGACATGAACCCAGCACGGTGGGGAGAGTGGCCCTCCCAGCTTCTCCTGCTGAAGCTGCTCCACTCTGCAAAATTAAACATTCACTGGGGCAAAGAACAGGAATGTGTCTGAGCAGAAAGACCACCGCAGCCCCTGCCATCTGTCCCCAGCCCACACTGCCACACCCACTCCTCACACCCCAAAGGAGTGACCCTGCAGCCCATCACTCCCTCCCCACACACCATGGCCACAAAGAGGGACAGAGGGAGCTAACAGGGGAAAGAAATACTGCTTTACACGGCCTGCAAACTGCCCCACTGTGAACAGCCCCAGCGGCACCACGCCCGTGCCAAGTGCCAAAGTGCCTGCTCCTGGCTGCAGAGAGGGGGGCAGCAGGATGGGGCTGCCCTTGCTGCCCACACCACCTCAGCCAGCACCTCTGGGTCCCACCCGGGTGCTCCCCCAAGCACCTGGAGCAGGATCCCGATATCCCCGTGAGCTGCTGTGTGCCTGCCCTGCCCAGGACCAGGACACGCTGCTGGGCACAGGCAGAGCAGGTGTTTGCACAGCACTGGCAGGATCCAGAGCCACGAGGGGCTGGCAGCTGGGCAGGTGGCAGAGGCTGATGGAGACACCCCAGGGCACGTGCACTGCAGAACGTGTGGCACAGAACAGCACACTGTGCTCCTCAGCAGGGCTGGCTCCAGCCACCAAAGGGTGACTTACAGCACCTGGTCTGAGCACAGAACAGCCAGCCAAGGTCCTGAGGCTGCTTCCTGGACCTGAGAGCAAACTCTTAGGTAGCCAAGAGCAAATCGTGTCTCCAGTGGCTTCAGCTCCTCATCTGGAGCAGAAAAGGCACCAGTGCCAGCAGGGTTTGGTGTCAGCAAGGGGCCATGAGCACGTTTGATGCCAAGAGCAGGAAAGACCCTGCAGCCACCAGGCTGAAGCAGGTGTCCATGTCTGTGTGAGAGCTGGCACCACAGGGCGAGAGCTGAAACCCTGCTGAAGCAGCTGCTGGATTCAGCTGGGAAAACCACGTCATCCTTGTAATTCCAGTGGTGCAGCCATTCCCCACGCCAAGTGAGTGCCACAAAAGACACATTAAAATATTCATGGTGGAAAGCTTCAATACCTGTGCCTGCTGCGAGCCCCTTTGTCCCCACAGCCCACGGGGACAGCTCGCACCTCTCTGTGGCCAGAGGCCCATGGGAACACCTGCAGCACCTGCACTCCCTGAGCCCTGGTTCCTGCTCAGGCACCTGCTGCCCATCTACAGCCAGTCAAAACCAGGCTTTCATCTTGAGGGAAGGGTCAGGTTTATAAATGCCTACTTTTCTGGAGGCTATGATACATTCATCCTGAGGAAGGTGGCCCCTGCAAGGCCTGCATGTCCTGCACATGGCATGAAAATCCCACCAGGATTAGTCCATCCCAGGAGTGATGGCTTGGTCACCTCACCAGGTTCATGGAATCCTTAATTATCGTTTCTCAGATTGGGGAGGATTTTTAAGGAAAGGCTCACTCTATTTTCAAGCTCTTTCTTTTACTTCTCCCCAAGCACCTGCTCCAACACAGCGTAGGAAGCAGCACCAGATGGTCCTCGCTCCTGACCCAGGGCTGAGCTTCTCCTCCAAGGCCTTCCGGGGCTTCTGTGCAGTCAGTGCTTCAGTGCAGGCATCCCCAGCACCCAGACCTGGGGAGTGCTCAGCTGAGAAACCCCACAGCAAGAAAAGGGAAGCTTCTGAGAAACTGGAATGACCTTTCCAAAAGGCTTAGATTCAGACATACTGGGGATAAGAGGAAAAAGACAAAAAAAAAAGGTGAAAGGAAAAGAAGACAAGAATAGAAGATGTTAACTCAGTGCAATTTAGGTTTGAGGACTGTCCAGGCAGCATGACTGACCCATGGGGATGGATATCCTCACTGACCCATGGGGATGGATATCCTCACTGACCCATGGGGATGGATATCCTCACTGACCCATGGGGATATCCTCACTGACCCATGGGGATATCCTCACTGACCCATGGGGATGGATATCCTCACTGACCCATGGGGATGGATATCCTCACTGACCCATGGGGATCTCTCCCTTCCAGCAGGAGCTGATCTGTGTGCTCAGAGGGGCGGCACCACCACACCCAGGTGTGCACAGAGGCACCTGGGTCTGGCCCCACAGCCAAGCTGCAGCCCCAGGGCAGGAGCATCCCCTGCCAGGCATCCCTGCAGCAGCTGCAGGGGAAACACGGGCTGGGACACAGCAGGGGCACCCAGGGCACTGCTGAGGGGCAGCTGCAGCCACGTCCACACACAAAACCAGCACAGCCTCACTCCTGCTGAGCACAGGCCACTGCCAGCACAACGAGGGGCAGCCAGATCAAGATCCCACAGTCATGGAAATGCCATCCTGCCACACAGTTCTGGGAGCTGGAGTGAGCAGGAGGGTCTGCCAGCAAGCAGGAGGAGGAGGATGTTCAGGGAGGTTAAAGATCTTGTGTGCTGCAAACCACAGAGTTCTGGGGCTAGGTGGGGAATCTCTTCCAATTTATATTTAGCAGCTGAGAAACTGTGGAAGCTTTGCTAAGAAAAGGTGAAGCAAAAGCAAATTAAGCAGCAACAAGGCTTAGCTGTTACCTCCTGTTATGCTGTGATGTTTCCATGTCCAATCACAAAAACTCTATTCTCGTATCACACCAAACTTAGCAAAAATTGGGGAAGATAAAAGCCAGCTCCACCATGCATGAATTCACGTCTATTGCAAGAAATGTAATAAAAGACTTTCAACACCCACTCTTTTGGATTCAACCACAATGTGGGAGTTGAGAAAATCTAGTTTCTTGCATTTCTAACATATAGGAGCTTCAATGTACTTTTAGTTTTCTCCTTTTTCCAGTTTCAGTCACTCTTCCCTTACCAACAAGAGCACAGCATCACCAGGGCACATTGGCCAGCTGTGCAGGAAAAGGCACATTTAGCACCTGCCACCAGTAAACATCTTCCCAGCCCAAACCATCAGCCCCTAAACCAGAGCCCATTCAGCACAAAAGACTTCCAAAACCCAATAAAAATATACAGACATCAGTAATGTTCCCATCACCATTCACTGCCGTGCAAACACTGATTTTTCAATGAGAAATTCCAGCACAAAGTAACTCCCAGGAGATATTTCAGCAGTAAATCCTGGCACCTGAACCTGGAATGAAGTTCACTGAGGACACTGGAACAATTTCTTTCACAGCTGATACAGCCAGGAAAGGAAACTGTGCAGCCAGGTTTCCCCAATGGCATCACCTGGAAACTCTACTGTAAAGCAAGGGAAAACAAACACAATTCTTCCCAGGCTGGAAGTGCCCATTTCTGGCATTCCCCCAGTGAGCAAAAGTGCATTTCCAAACGTGCTAACCTTGCTCCAGCAGCAGGAGCAGGCCTCTGCAATGCAAGTGAGATGGGGAGGACACTGCTGGTGCTTGTCTCACCAGCCAGCCCCTGCACAAACAGCCCCAGAGCAGCAGGATAACTGTGCTGGGGCCCAGAACAGCTCTGCCCCAGGACATCCTGACTCATCTCCGCTCCCAAACCAAGTCCAGCATCGCCTGGGAGGAAAAAGGGATTTCAAACACAGGGCAACCCCACCCAGTCACTTCCATCAGCACTCCTCACACTCCAGTTCCTCTGCCCACCGATTTTCCAACAGCCTGGCCTTTCCCTGTGCTGGGGAGGCTGGCAGATGAACTGGGCAGGGCTGTGGCAGCAGAACAGCTGAGGAGGGACCTGCACGGTGCCAGCACAAGTCCCCAGTGGTCCCAGCCACACGTGGCTCTGCAGAGCCACTGCTGCTTTGGGGCTCCAGGACTTCCCTGCAAGTCCCACTGCCAAAACCAACACTAACAAAAGGCTCCCAGAGCAGCAGAACCAGGGGAAATGTCCCAGCTCTAAACCCCATGCACAGGGGAAGCTCTGCATCTCCAAGCATCCTCAAATTCAGGGGCAAAGAGAGCGCTTTGGAAAACTCTTTCTTTCCCTCACCATGTTTTACACTTCAGTTGTTCCCTCCCACACAGCCCTGCTGTCACTTCACTTTTGTCCTGGTACATGAATGATAAGCCATTAAACTGGTTGTAGCAAATGTGCTGTAGGGAGAGGAAGCACATCCCACGTACTACTGACTGCTCCCAGACTACTACTGCTCTGTGGCCACCCAGAGGGCCTGGGCTGATGCAAGCACAGGCTGCTGTGGTTCTGCCATGCTCTGAGGGAGCCCAAGCCATTCTGGAGATGAGAATGGCCATAAAAGGCTTGGGATTTTCACAGGCTTTTATCTCAGTCTAAGGCAGATATGGGCGGATCACCTTCTACTAACAACCAACAAGTTTCCAGTACAGCTACATGTAAGGAAATGGTTAAAACTTGGTCCCAGATGAGACTGGATGCTCAGAAATCACCAAGAAGGGGAAAAAACTTCTGATTTATTTTTAATCTCATGATTTGGAGAACCTTACTCAACTTTGTCTCTTTCTCAATATTTTATTTTAAGAACCTGTGTAGATGCCAAATCATGGGTCCGGATCCTGCAGCTATAACCACACAAGTGTGCCTTTGTGGGGATATTTTGGCTCTGTATGACCATTACACAAAGGTCATCTGCCAAAAGCTGCTTAGGAGAGAGGGCTCAGAAACCCACTGCCTGCTTTCACCTGGTTCCCATTACCTGGCTCATAGCAAACATGCACCAGGTGTCCCCACAGCCGTGTCACCAGCTCCTGCTCCAGCAGCAGCACAAGGAGCATTTAACCACATCCATTCAAGCAGCATCCTTTGCTAATTGACCATGACCACCCCTGCCTACATTTATCTTCTCCATTTTAGGGTGCAGGGAAACGATCAGGGCAGGACAGGCAGAGCAGAAGGTGCTGCTGGCACTGCCTCAGGAGGGCATGGACACCAGCAGGTGACACGTTGGTAGAGTCCTCACCTGGGACCTACCCCCTGACAAATTCTTCCTGCACCCCCAGTTGTGCCTTTTAATAGATGTCAAGAAAGCTGGCATTATCCAGGGAGCTTTTTTGGGGTCAGTGAGTCTTTTGTGTGCTCCAAGCACTCTGCCAGCTGCAAACACAAGTTCTGCCTTTCCCTGCTTTCCACTCCTCAGAGTGTGCACCCTCTGGTGAGGCTGGAGTCGCCCAAGGGGCCACTTCTCTTCCTGCTTTAAGAAAGGTCTCACTGCAAAAATATCTGTTAAATCCCCACAGAAAAACAGGAAATAATGAAAAAGTGAGGGCTCCACACAACTTCTGGGCAGATCACTGTCCACTGAGGCAGCTACGGCCTGAGGTGAGGGATCAGACTGCATTTGCTCCTCACATTCAGGCTGTGCAGCCATAGAACCACAGCCCCTTCAGTTCAATGCCACATTCCCGGCACGACCGGGCAGTCGGAGGCGCTTGAGGACCGAGGGCCACGGGAGGGATGACGAGGTGTCTACCAGAGCTGCACACCTCACACACATCTCCTGCTTCCCTACTTCCGACCCTGGAATGGCCAGCAGGCTGAGATGCAACTTCCCAGGGAGGAGTTCCTTAGTTCTGGCCACGGCAATCCGCGCAGGGGGCTCGCACCGGCGAAATGCTCGGGTCACCGGCAGCACCTCCTGTCTCTGAGCCGCGCGTTCCGCTGACACGTCGGGAACGCCGGCAGCGCGGGGGACGCGGCGTCTCCTGAAAACCCGGGGCCGTTCCGCACCCATCGTGCCGTCCATTGAATAAATAACAGAACAGCAGCTCGATTCCTCAGCCACCCGCGAGCGACGGACCTGCCCGAGGCTTCCGCAGGCAGCGCGACCCGAGC
>VWYI01045512.1:222816-233134 GCA_013399455.1 Anthoscopus minutus
CGCCGGGCGGGGCCGCCGCCTCCGCCCGCCCCGGCACCGCCCCGGCACCGCCCCGGCACCGCCCCGGCACCCCTTCGGTACTGCCCCGGTACCGGCACTGCCCCGGCACCGCCTCGGTACTGCCTCAATACCGCCCCGGCACTGCCTCGGTACCGCTCCAGCACCGGCACCGCCCTGGCACTCTTCGGTACCGCCCCGGCACCGGCCCCTGGTTCAAATGATGCCGGCTCGTTCTTAACAGGAGCCTGAGCTGCCTAGGAAGGCACCATGGAGAAGCAGATGTTCCTGTTTTTCCAAAACAACCTTTTAATTATGGTCTTTATTATAATAGCAGCCTTTTTCCAACACTTCAGCAGTCAGGGCTATTAAGTAAAGAGCCATGGTCTAACCGTGGTAATATAAACCCCAGCATCTTTTGGTAGGACCTTCTTTACAATGATTTAGAATTTTTCAAGGAAAAACCACCTTCAGTCAGT
Organism: Anthoscopus minutus; assembly: GCA_013399455.1. Taxonomy (NCBI): domain Eukaryota; kingdom Metazoa; phylum Chordata; class Aves; order Passeriformes; family Paridae; genus Anthoscopus; species Anthoscopus minutus. The sequence continues at coordinate 223,293 of VWYI01045512.1, forward strand.
GCTCCTTGTTCATGACACAGCAGGATCTCACTACCAAACAGCTTGGATAGATGATTTTCTGTCTGGTCATAAAACACTTCTTGTGTGACAGGGAGAGTTCATGTGCAGTTACGAAAAAATCAGTCTGATATGCAAGGCTACAAGTCAAGAAAAAGCCTTGCCACATTCCTGCTGTGTTCTTATCACAGGAATGCTGTTTGTCCTAAACTGCCACAGCTCAGGGAGAAACAGGGCCCATCCAAGTGCTCAAAGTCTCTGTTTTGCTCCACCACTGTGCAGGGGATGCTCTGCTGCAACTGGGCCTCATCCCCACTGAGAGTCACGCACAGGGTTTTGGGGAAACGAAGCTACCCAGAAGATGCAGCTGTCACCCCCAGGGTTTCGGTCCATCCATTTCTTGCTCTCTGAACAGAAGGCAGAGTGGTCAAGGCAGGATCTGATCAGGTGCCTGCAGCCAACCCACGCTGCTCAAGCCCCAGGTGGGCTGGGCTGGGTCCGGGACTCTGGCAGGAGTCCTGCACATCCCAAAGCTGCACCTCCTCCAGACAGAGCAGCTGACACAAGGCAGCCTCAGCCAGCCTTGTGCTCACTCAGACTGGGGTAATTGCTCGTGGCTTTTCCTTATGGCCACTGAGAGCCAGGTTTGGAACCCTGGCTGCTCCAGACCCTCCCTGCACGAGTGCCCAGCCACCCCTTCCAGGCATTCCACATCGTCCAGCTCCCACCCTGCACACTGCCAGGAGGTGATAAACTGAGACAGAAGGAGCAAGGAGACATTAAAAAGGAAACACTGACAGCCAGAAACACGGTTGTTTCTTTTTCAGGGATTTCCTGTCCAGGCCCCATAGCAGTGCTCAGCACTCTGAGGGTGCCACATGCAAACCTGTGGGTAAGGGGAAAGAGCCCTTTAAAGCTGTGGAAAATCTTGACAGCACCTGCAGCACCTGCTTGCAGAGACTTATTTCATGTGGGTGCAATGCCTCATCCTTAAATCTAATCTTAGGGAGAAGGTGTAGGAAGAATTCCAACTAATTTCATTAATTCCAAATCAGAGGCTGAAAAAAACCCACTCCACTCAAACAAAATTCAAAACCTCTTGAATTAGAAGAAAAAACCCAATTTTTTTCCCTTGCCCAGATTAAGGCTAGAAGGTTGGGTTGAGACTGGAGTCATCATTTGGATTTGAGAAATCACCCTTCAAAAATACCTGTTCAGTCAAGTACTGAGAACTGGAAAAACAGAGCTGGATAAACACAGGTTAGAGTCAAAGTGATGTCCAAGGGAATTGCTCACCTCTGGAGTAAGCACAGTGACAGCAAACTACTTGTGCAGAAAAGTAATTAACCTCAGGCTGGTTTCCATCCATAGGGATTTTAGGATTTCTTGTGCAGACAGCAGCATTGCCCTCATTCCAGGGGTACTGCCCAGTGTGGCTCTTTCCAAGCTGGTCCAGGTGAGCTGACCCTCCACAGCCTGGCAGAAATCCTGGCCCCACTGAAGCCAGCCACACCTGCACAGATTTAATCAGGAGGAGGATTTTATGTCTCCTACTTGAATGTGAAAAATAAAAGGGTTCCTCTCTGTTCTCCCACTCTCACTTCTCCCTGCGTCAGTCAGACCTGCCTGATCTGTTGTTACAGCTCCTGGTTTTGGAAAGGAACACTCACAGGGACACACACACCCACCTTTTCTGCAGGCCACTGTGTATTTTCCAGCTTAGCAGGCTATGCCCAGACATGTGAAAATTCAGGCAGCAAAGCCCCATTGTGAGAACGCTGCGGATGCATGTCCTGCAACAGCTGCAGGGGGACAGCGAGGGACAGGGACACCGTGACCCCTCCACGTGCCAAGAGCCCTCTCACGCCAACAGCCTGACCTTAAAACAATTGCTGTCCTTGTTAAAAATCACCTTGCAACACGGCATTGCTTCTCCTTCCTAACAAGAAGGGCTCTGTGGGTGTTTTAAACCCTAATTTTGGTGCTTTCTGAAACCCTCGGTGAGCTTCGGTCCTCTGCCATCGCTTCCACTTAGAGCTTTTGTCTGTCAGCCTGGGCAGCCAGCTCAGAGTAAAACCTCTCCAGCTCTTCAGGAACCTCTTCAGGGCATTTCCGCTGTCACTCTCTGGCGCTGTTGGCACTCTCAGTGCGCGTATCTGATTTCCAATAGTACGAGCTGCTTGGGAAAGGTTAGGGTTTGTTTTAAATAGCTCAGCCATCTGTCCTGCGGTGCCTGATGGGAGCTGCAGGGATCGAAGCAGCCCAAACAGAATCTTTCAAACTGTCAGCTTCTCATTACAAACATTTCACTTGGAAACAGACCCGTGTCCTTAAAAAGAAAGTTAAGTCTATATATTTTGCTTGTGCATTATACAAACACTGCGAGTCGTGCTTTAGCAGTTTCCTTGTGTTGCTGGAATTTCATCAATGCAAATATTGGGCCTGAAACTCACCAGCCCCAGGCACTTTGCAAACCTCATTTGTGTACTTCGAGGCTTTGAACTGAAATATATTTATTTATTACAGGCAACCCACAGCACAGAACCCAGAACCAAAACAGAGCAGTAAGGAAAACGCTTTGTGAATGGAAACTGGGCACATGGACTTACATTTTTCTGACAGTTCCTAAGTGCCAGCTGAAGCCCTGGATTCACCTGTTCTAGAAAGTCAGTGAATCCTGTGAATTAAAGTGAATAAATTGCTTTTTCTTCATTAAACATTCGTTCTGAGGGAAATGAGTTGAGAGCACACAGGCCAGCTATGTGCAGCAGGTGATAGCAGCAATTGCTAATACACTGCTGAAAAATAAAACTCTGTGAGAAGCAAGCAGTATTTCTTTAGGCAAATGCTGCTCCACATCAGACAACCAGGCACGGCCTTCTGGCACCTATCCCCAGTGAAAATGCTGATTGTCCCCCTAGTACTGCCCTGCAAAAGCCCACATAATCAACTACCCTCTAGCAGTATCCAAGGAGATGAGACAGACAACAAATATATATTAATCAGAACAACATACCAAAGTTTATTGATTACTTCAAACAGAAGTTTCTGTAATGAAAAAAGAGCAAGTTGCATTCATAAAAGGTAACATTCACATTCAATTTCCTTGATATAAAGCAACATAAATGTATAAAATTGCATTTAAGTGAAAAAAATGTAAGGTTGCAGTCCTTTTTCTTTGCAAGAAGCTGAAAATGTATCTGCTCATTGCCTGTATATAATTTACATTTTCTATACACTACATGGTTTTTTTAAAAAATTCATAGCTGGGAAATTGGATAAATGGTGCAGTATTAGGAAAGTTTCTCAACTGTGTGTATACAAATTCAATTTGAAGCTTTTATGCAATTCCAAGTCACTTATAATATTCTCATAATGATTAGGATTAGTTTTTGAAAAGTCACTATGACTACACCAAGCTCCACTGCTATCACATAAGAGTTTTAGAGGGAATCATTATTACTTTCCTTATCTTTCAGTGTCACTAGTCAGTGATAAAACTTCAACAAATTATTATGAGAAAAACCCAGCCTTTTTTCCTTCATGTTTCCCCACTGAAATGCCTGCACTGACCTTTTACTGCACCTGCCGAGCACCCAGCACAGCAGCCTGTCCCACTGCAGCCCCACCACCACTTCTCCTTCCCCTCTCCAACCTCAAAAGGCATCTCCTGTTTCCCCTGATGCCACAGGTCACCCACAGCAACAGGAATTTCGTTTCTGCCACTGCTGAGTGACGAGGATCAGCTCCTCTGCAGGACCAGGGCAGCCTGGCTGTCCTGGCACCCAGCACCACAGCAGTGCACTGTCTGAAGGCCCAAGCCCAAGAAAAACTGCATTTTCCCTAAAGAGCTGCTATTGAAGACATTCCACATGAATTCCACCCCACCAGTCAGCAGGCACACCCTGAACATACAGCTATTGCAATGGCTTGTTCCAGCTGGAGACAGGACACTTGGAAATGCCAGGAGAAGGATTTGGTTCTCAGAAGGCTCTGTCTTGAGACAGGCAGCAGAAATGATCCTGTCCATGGGACTATTTGAACAGGTCACACACATGTCAAGTTTCACTGTTCCCACTGCTATCAGCAATGGAATTCCAGGGGAACAGATTTTTGAGCCTTGGAGTAGAGCGTGACACAAAATAAACGGAGAAGCAAGGTGTCAGGCTTGGGACCATTCGGGCTTGGAATGGTTTTGAATCACAGGAATTAGGCATTTTAGTGCCCATTTTTTCAAAGGTTATGTAAACACAATCAGCAACTGTATATTTAAGGAGAATGGTTAGATTTGGCATATAGAGCATATCCTCACTGTATTCTTCATATACTTGATCTGTAGGCACCACATTTCAGCAAGGAAAGTTGAGAACGGGACAAGGTCTGCAAGTCGAATTCTAGGTCTGTGAAATAAGCTAGGAAAACAGGAAAAGAACAAAGAAGAACATGAGAGCTTTGCCCATGGGCCACATGCTGGCAGCGCAGCTCCTGACCTGCATGCAGCGAGGAGCTGCGCTCGCTGGCACGGCACAGACACCACCTGTGCCAGTGCAGGGTGTTCAGTACAGTGGTGCTGTCCCTCCACAGGACACTGGTGCTGTCCCTCTGTCCCCTCCCACGCTGGGTGATGGCAGAGCCGCCATGGGGACTGTGCACTCCCCGCTCCCACTCAGGTAAGGCCCATCCAAAGTCCCTGATGCACGAGGGAATCTGCCAGCAGCTGATCCGTGCCAGCTGAAGCTGAACCGCAGGGATGGCAGCCAGAGAGCAAGACTGGATTCTTCCAAAGATTAATAATCTGCAGTTTAACAGGATTTGGTGAGGGGAATGTTCTGTCCAGTCCCAAACTGGTTTGCTGTACGTACATGACACAAAGCCTGAGCGAGCGGGAGCCAAGGGCTGCTGCTTTTGGAACGAGCCTCAGAGCTCCTCCGGGGGACAGCAGCACGAGGGAGGGGCTGTCACACCAAGCCCTGGTGGCACACAGGCTGCTCTGTCACTGCTTATGACTTAACACAACAAAAAAAGCTGCTCTTTCCACACACAAAGTCTCAGAGGGAAAAAAAATACATTGAGAGTCAGGCATCTCACCTTTGCTGTGCAGAACCTAAAGAGGAAAGTTCCTACGACCATGGTACAGGTAGATTTAAAAAGAACATGCCAATTTAAAAATCAAATACAATGTAAAGTGAAATCAGGTTCATGTATTCAATTTTAAACTGTCTTCTGTTTTTCTTAGTGCAAATAATTCAAGATGCAGTTTTGTACACCTGCAGGATCACAGGCACTGCCCACGTCCCTGGGGTCAGCCAAGGACTACAATCAATGTCCTTCAGGCCTTGAAAGTGTTGGAGCAACTGCACAGTGCAGTAATGTAAGCACAGCCACAGGAGCCTGGGCACTGGGGCTCAGAGTCTGCCACAGCCCAACTTCTGGGATTCCTTCCTCCCCCACAAAAGCTTCCTTCCATCAGGAACAAACAGCCACAAACAACCTTTTCTTCACCCTCCAGCAGGAATAAACCCATCAGCAAAGTGGTTGTGGGAGATGCTCTGGCACTTCCCAGCACTGCAGGTCTTCACAATGCAGGACAGCACTGCTGTGGACAGACCACAGACGGTTTCCAGCTCCACCTGGAGGAGGGAGCAGCAAAGATTTCTCCCGAGTTTTCAGCTGATTCTGCCACGTGTATCTGGGACCCCATGGCTGGGAGGGGACAGCTGCTGGCCAAGAGGGGCTCCAGGGCTGCCTCACCTTCTGTGCAAGGGGAGCAGCCCCTTCCCAGTGCCTTCAGGGGCTGGAGGGGAAGGTGCTGGCTTCAAGTCCGTGCTACTTCTTTGGTCAGGCAGAGCACGAGCTTTGAGCAGCTCTGCTGCTCTCAGACTGCAGCAGGCAGAGGAAGCCCCCGTGTGAAATGGGGCTGGCACTGCACTCTTGCACTTCCATCCATGCTGTTTGGGGTGAACTCCTAAAGATGCTTTCTCAGCCTCCAGTGATGTAGGATTTGGCAGAATTGGTTTTTCTGGGAGGGCAGGGAAGCCACGAGACCAAAGACTACCGTGGGGCCAGGGCCCTGGCTGCTCTATCAGCACAGCTGCTCACATCCTTGGTACATCAAAGGTCACTGCCAGGTTAAAACCATGGGTTCCTACAGCATGACAATTTGCAGTGTTGGTGTGGAGCACTTTAAGGTATCCTGAGAGGATATCTTTCTGCCAAATTAGTAACAGCATCTTCAGCCTTCACATAACCATTCTCTATACGTTTGTATGACACTAACACAGGCAGATCAAAGGGGCAAGCCTGCAAAAATCAGAAGGGAAACAAGAAAACAAGCATGTACTGCAACTGTTACATTCCCAGACTCATAAACCTTTTCCTGGGTTATTAAAAAAAATTATATAGGAGAAGAAGAATGATTAGCCCATGATAAAAGTGCCAAATATCATTCACAACTAAGTAATCAGATGATAAGTCAATTTTCACAATTTGCAAAATTCGGCATGAAGTCCAAGAGTGGCATCTGCCCCCTGTCCCCTGCTGTGTGCTGGGCCAGTCTGCAGCAGTGTGTGGTGGTGGGGAGCACCACCTAATGCCACTGGGGAGGGACAGGCAAGCCTGCCTCTGGCCCTGCCCAGAAACCCCATTTCTTTAGCAGCAGGTGTGGGCACAACGGTGCCAGAGCTTCACAGATAATGTGCAGGTTTATGTTTGCAGCAGACACCACACACAGCATCTCCCCTCAAAGCAGGACTGTGAATTCAATTAGGCACTTTTACTGGTTTTATTCTGCTACTGGCTTACTACAAAGTTTAAAATCAAGTCAGCCCATACGAGGATGCTCTGGGTGTGTGCACAGACACACAGACACCCAGACATGCCTCTGTCCCATGTGCTCACACACACAGGTAAGTACATGTGTTTAGTTTCCATCTATGCAGATCAATTAAAACATATCTATTTCTATCTGACAGAACAGCATGCACCCTAGAGAAAGGGATTTTGGTACAATTCAGATGCAATGCTGGAATCATTTTAACAACTGAGATGTCCATCCTTCACTGTAATTGTATCAGCGTTAGCTTTTATAACCAGTGTTAGCACAAGACAGATGGCACTCTCAAATTAAATTTTCTGCTAATATTAGACTGAAATAGCTGTTAGATTGAAATATTTGCTTACATATTGCCAAATATTTGAAAGGATCTGAAGAGACACGGGATTCTGAAGAAGCTGGATAGTACAACATGCCCAAATTAAAATGCATCCCAAGCATTGCATCTCCATTCCACAAGGACAGGTGCCCCACACCGATAGTCAGGAGGATTACAAGAGCCATGGTTTAATTGATTTGGAGGGGGTTACACTTGGTTAATCAATGCCTTTAAAACCATCCCCACTCCTCCAGACAGGGTACCTGTTACAACACATTAGATTCATCTGAGAATGTTCTTAAAAGAAGTGGTCTGACAGAAGGTCTGGCCGACAATGAATCAGGTGCCTTCCTGCTGCTCTGCAACAGCGAGCCAAAGAGACTTATAGCACACGAGAGCTCAGCCTGCCTGGGTCAAACTCTGCAGACACAACCCCTTCCACAGACAAGGCATTTCAGGAAGGATGGAGCAACACACTGTGACCAGCACTGCCTGGGTTTTGCAGCACAAGGGGCATGGGAGGTATTCAGAAACCGGCCCTGCTTCTCAAAACGTTTGGAGATGCATGCTGCAGGTGCTCTTGAGGGAGGAGGAAGACATCCCTGACCACAACTGGTGTTTTCAGAGCAGCAGGTAATGGTGGAGACCTGCAGTGAATCCAGACACCAGGGACATGTGAGCAAGGCTGTGGGTGACCCCACCTGTCCCACGGCCAGCAAGTCCAAGGCTATCCCTTGATGGAAGGGCTCTGGGCTGTGGCTTCATCACTCACACCAAGAACAACAGCAGCACTGACAAGTGGGGTGGACTGGGCAAGGTGGGCCCTGGGCAAGCTCCTCCTAGGTCAGACAAGCCTGAGCCCTCATCCAGAGGACAATCAACATCCATTCCACCTCGTGCCACTCCTATCTGCTCCAGTAACACAAAACCACAGCAAGGAAGGAGACCAGCTTTGTCTGTGTCCACCTCACCTGGACATCCTGAGCACGACCAGCTCACCCACCTGAGGGGCAGCAAGAGACCCAAGGGGAAGAGACAGACGAAATATTTAAGCAAAAGGTTTAAATTAAGGCAAAAGGTGGGGGAAAGCAAGGTTCTGCTGTGTGAGCAAATCTAAATGTGGGTTTTCAGGAGTTAGGCATTAGAAGGAAGAAAAAAGCAGTTGAGCAAGCAACACATTGTGACTCAGAAAGGAAATCACCTTATTCACTCCAAGAAAAGCTGTGATTGCTGGAAGTTTGAGAAAGCATGAAGATAGTGGATGTTCCTGAGGAAGGAAGGCGCTTCGTTACCTAGTTCACAACAGCACAAAAGACAGAAAATTGCAGTACAAGAAAGAGAAAGGCAGAAACCAAGGAAAACACAAATGCGCCTTGCAGTTAAAAAAACAAACAGAACCAAACCAAAATAAAAACAACCACCACATTTCCACACAGAAAATTTAATAAAGGCTGAGCAGAGCTGATGCGCTGTGTTACAGGAAACTGGGGGTGAAGCCCTGTCCCACTGGGATCAAGGACAAATGCCCCCCAACCTGGCCTCAAGTCCATCCTCCCCTTCCAGAGGGGAAGCCTGACCACCAAGCTGTGGTTCAGGCCCCTGTACAGTGTCCCTAATTTTGTTTTTCACTTAATGCTTCCCTTGGGACACTGATCTTTATTTCATTTCAATATTAAGGTCAGGATTCTCAGTAAGAGTTTTGATTTGAAATCATCTGCCTGGTCTTAGATGCCTTTACAAATACAAATCAGGCAGCTGACTTGGGTGTCTGATGGCTGGCACAGATATCCAGAGCTGGTATCTCTCCTTCAGGCACTCCTAATAAAGCTCTTACTCAAAATGTACATTTAAATATGGCTCAGCCTGTGTTTAGTTTGAGATGCACATCTGAAGAGACTTTTCTAGTTGACACTCACTTTGCTTTGCTAAGTGATTTCACAAAATCATTTGTTAAATAAATATAAAGCAGTCTTGAAAGTAATTATTGCAAGAGGGGATGGATCTTTGGTCAGCAGCTGAAGGCAAAAATGGGTCACCTCCCAGGTGAGTAGAGCTGGGGCTCAGAAATCCCCAGGCCACCCTTCCAGGGCACTGTCCCCAAACTGTCCTATGTCTGCAGCTGAGAGCAACTCACTCCCAGCCTATTCAACAGAAGTGTCCAGCTAGAAACTATTAAATCATACTTATGTGGAAGAAGTTCTATGGATCCTCACAAAATACAACCACAGCTCTCTTACCACCCCTCGTTTCCAACTTTAGTGATGCCCCATCCCTGAAGTTCCAGGCCAGGTAGGACAAGGTCCTGAGCAAGCTCATCTGGTGAGAGGGGCACTGCTGCCCCTGGCAGGGGGCTGGGTGATCTCTAAGGAGCCAAACCAACCCAAACCCTCCCGTGCTTCCATCATCACCAGGGGTGGGGGTCTCTTATCCCACCCCATGTCCTTCAGCTGTGCCCCACTGCAGCCTGGGGACATGCAAAGCCCAGGGCAGGAATCCAGGGCTGGCAACTGGCACACGCTGGGCCAGGGCAGGATCTGCTGGGGCTGCAGGAGGGGGGAACAGGAGCTGCAGGAAGGGGAAACGGGTGCAGGAAGGGGGGAACAGGGGCTGCAGGAAGGGGAAACAGGGGCTGCAGGAAGGGGGGAACAGGGGCTGCAGGAGGGGCTGCAGGAAGGGGGAACAGGGGCTGCAGGA
>VWYI01045512.1:236664-279358 GCA_013399455.1 Anthoscopus minutus
CCAGGGAGCCAGGGGGAGCCAGGGAACCAGGGAGCCAGGGAGCCAGGGAACCAAGGAGCCAGGGAACCAGGGAACTAAGGAGCCAGGGAACCAGGGAACCAAGGAACCAGGGAACCAGGGAACCAGGGAACCAGGGAACCAGGGAGTCAGGGAACCAGGGAGCCAGGGACGCTCAGCTGGGCTCCACGCACACGCGCACCGCGCCGCCCTGAGCCATGCAGTGCCACACAGACAGGACCAGAGCTGGGACAGTGACAGGGACGAGCCCCCACTAACAGCAACATCGATCCAGGACACAATCACTGCACCACCTGCATTTCAGGGTGTCTTGGCAATTTACTCAGTTCCTGCTTTCTCAGCACCATCTCTCTGCAGGCCCCTCTGCAGAATGCACCAGTGGGTACTGGCTTGGTTTGTGGGTGCTAGTGACTACGCACACAAAGAAAAGCAGATACTGTATATAAATCCAAATGATGGCAATGAATGGGAGAGATGCTTACCAAAGGCTGTCAAGGTCTGAATGCATACATTAAAACAGAAAGTGAAATGTAAAAGTTTTCAAAAAGTGCAAAAAAATTAAAGTCAGTAGGTGTGAAAAAACGAGTCAATCAAACATACATGGATGTTATGAACAATTGCTGGCAGCAGTTCTGACAGGCATAAGTGTTTACAGAACAGGACATCACCACTGATCTTATTGCAGTGCCACACAGACTTGACCTCTGAAGGCACTTGCAGAACATATCAGTGCTTCGTGTTTCATTCCAATACAACCAGAATGGCTACAGATATGGAAGAGCACTGCTCTGACAATAGAGGGGCCTGACTACATCTATCTAGCTGGGGCCATCAATGCAATAGATGCATACACATACATAAATTTCATCAGCTCTTCTCCAAGTGTTAGCCACGAAAAAGAGTTCTGGTATTTTCAAGGGTCACAAGTGATGGTGTAAAGAAGTTTCCCATCAGCCAAGATCTGATAACATACTGCACATTCCCTTGGGGAAAGGGTCCTGAAACAGCTCCGGCCCCCACACGTGGCAGCCACCCTGCACTAACACTCTGCCCTGTGTTCAGTTGACCAGCAAAATAAGAAAAAAATAAGAAAAAAGGAAAAATTAAAAAAAAACACCTCCACCTTTCTGACTCCCCTTTCTGTGCAAGTTAACGCCAGCAGCTCCCACACCTTGTCCCCACAGCAGAGGCATGAGCAAGCAGGCAGCAGGGACAACATCCTGCTGCTTCAGCAGCCAGGGACTTCTGCTGGCTCCTAAACAGGAGCAAAAGGCCAGCACCAGCCTTGCCCTGGGCAAAGGGAGATCAGGGGCTGAAATCACACCCCAAGCAGGCAGGGCACACAAGCAGCACTAACCAGCACCACCTCATCAAGGTGGGCTCATTCAGCTGCTCACAACCAGCCAAGCACACACAGAATTTCAGCTGCTGCTGGTGGGAAGGACAGACACTGCTCCTGCCCTGGGCCAATGCCTGGCAGCACACAGAGGAGGGGACGAGCCCTGTGCGAAGCTCGCTGGCTTGGAACAGAGCTGTGTGTAAGACTAGTCATTTTACCTAGTGAGTGTAACCAGCTCTGCCCTGTTTCCATGGCGATCTGGGAAATGTTTTATTTCAAGCATTTGCTGCAGAATCACACCATAAGCAAGGCTCCAGTGCTGGACAAGACTCGAGACACACTGCACAGATTAAGCACACAGACATCCCCTGCCAGGCGCACCAGAGGCTGCACACACAACAAACACTCCTCCTCCTCCTCCTCCTCCTCCTCCTCCATGGCGTTACCTTTCCGTTGTCTTCCAACGAGGAGTTTTGAAAAAGGAAATAAACCCCAAAGAAAAACACAAGTCCTTCAAAGGCGCCCAGAAAGGTCCAGTACAGGAACGGCCTCCACTGCAGCATGGCATTATCTGACACCTTCCTGCCGAGAGATGGAGTAACAAGACCATCAGCACCACGTTTAGGATGTGCTGCAAAGCTCCCCACAGGCAGGGGATTGGGGGCTTTGGAGCAAGCCCTTGCAGTAGGAGGCAAGGGGGGAAACCACAAAAATACCTGCCAGGACATAAAGAACACCTCTCATATGCAGCTGCTGATCATGAGAAATCACAACAGGTTCAGCATATGAATTGTTTTGTTCTTCTCCTCTAGGCAACTTGGATGAAAAAATCACAAAGTGATCAAGAGGCAATGCTGTCCTGAACCTCTCCTGCAGCTGCCCACCGTATCTGACATTATCTGCTAAATTTTAAAAGTGGGGTAAGGCCAAAGAGCAGCTGTATGGGATGCAGGAAATCTGTGGTGTGCTTCCCTCTTTTTGTTGAACGCACAAAGTCCTTTTTTGAGAAAAGCTCTGCAAACTCTGTTCCCTGAAGTGGTGTTTTTCTGCACAGGCTGAAAATAACCTCCTGAATTGTATGGTGGGTGTTTTTATCACAGGGGTTGTAGCAGGAGGCTCTTGCCTGAATACAGGATGAGATCTGGCATGGAGGCAGCAGCAGCAAATGGATGGGCTTTGAGCAAAGCTCTGCAGACCTGGGGAGAGTAGGGTGGCTATCAGGGCAGCAAGGAGTTAAAAACAGTTCCCTGCATCATTATCTGTTCAGATTATTTTAAAGTCTCCATCTTTTTTGCATTATTCTCCTCAACTCCTAAAGCAATACATCCATTCTCAGCAAGATGCACTCTGCAAACCTGTGTTTGTGTGGTGATGGGCTCCTGAAAGTGCAGTTTCTGAAACGAGACCCTACTGAAACCTACACACGACGATGCTGTGACCACGTTCTAGCACATCACAGCTTGGGGCTGAGAAAAGAGCACAGATAAACCAGACTGGAAGAGTGGGGTATTGCAAGGAGAGAAAACACAAGCAGCTTCCTTCCCTGCGAGCTCTGTTTTGCATTGCCATTCCTGTCCTGCAGTGCTCATGGTAAACAGGCTTTTTCCAGGCTTCTTCCAGGCTCAGGATCTGCACTGCAGCAGCTCAGCACTTCTCCAGCAGCAGCGCAGTGGGCGCTCTGCATCCAGCAGCACATGCACAGCCACGAATATTCAAACCAAGGCTGCTTCCCCTCCACAGACAGAGCCCAGAGATCAGAGAGCCCACCAGGGGAAGGAACAGGGCCTGCTGTTATTGCTCTCTGTCGCACAATATTCAATTACCAAGCTATTTAAAAATCCTGACGGTGGCATTTTGCCAGAGTGAGTGAAAGAATACAGAGCTCTGATCAATCATGGAGCAGTGTTTATATCAAAACCACCCAAGCCCCTTCCCAGCCTTACAGCTCTCATTGCAGTCACTGCTTTTTTCCTATACCCAAGGCAAGTTTCACAGAGTATTTGAGGCACCTGGAAATTGCCTTTGCTGTCTCTGCAGAGAGATCACTCTCAGCTCGAGCACAGCTGTGCCACAGGGGGCTCCTCCACTGCTGAGGAACATCACACCACAGCAAAGGGCCACTGGCCAGAGCAGCCCTGCCCTGGCTTTCCCACAGGGCTGAGCTGACAGCTAGGCTGGGGAATTAACAACAGGGATGCATGGAGAGGGGCTTCCACCAAAAAAACACCTTGCTTAGCCTTTGCTGAAGGGCTGCCCCAAGCAGTGTGTGGGCAGGGCTGGGAGGAAGATGGAAAGCATCTCTGTGTTGTTTCTGTGCAAGACTGGAGCCTCTCCCTGCTGCAGCCAAGGAGAGAAAACAAGCAAAGCAGAGAGAGACAGTCTAAGCTGTCCTTTCCCTGGGCAATGTAGCAGAAAACTGAGGGTGTGGATTGATGAGCAGAGCTCCCTGGGTTCTGACAAGGGGACCTGGCCTGTGGAGAGGAAGACTGGGGAATCATATCCATTTAGACAAGCTGAGAAACCACCTGCTTGAGCTAGGCTTCAGAAACATCCACATTTCTGAAAATGGATGGATCTTTTTTCCCCCTGAGAGCTGCATGTCCCCTCCCTGCATTACACACTCCATCACGTGCTTGGCTCAAAGGTAACGTGAAGGTCTGGCCACATTCACTGCTCAGTGTTCCCTATGGATGAATTCCACCTACAGTTTACTCTTTCACAGAGATACAGCAGTGCAATTTGCTACACCAGATACTGTCAGAGAGCATAAACAAGTAACAGGCAGTAAACACCAGGCTGCTCAGCTTGCATGCAGGAACAGCTGAGCCAGGAGGGACAGAAAAGGCTTTTCCTGCACTTTGTGGTGATCCCATCCCTGACACAGGACAGGGACACCTGCTCACAGTCCTGCACCAAGAAAACTCAAACCATGGCTTCAAACCACAGCTACCAGAGTTGTGCAGAGGTTCACCCAGCCCAGGACTACTCACATGTAGAGCTGAGGGTCTGAGGTCAGCGTGTCGATGCTGATGTGCTGCTCCAGGAGGCTGTAAGCCAGGATAGGCAGCGATGTGAAGCAGATGTTGTACATGGTCAGATAAGCAGCATCATACAGCGGCTAAGAAGAGGAAGAAAGGGTTAAATGAGAGACAGAAAAAGGCCTCTCCACAAAGAAATGAAACCACAGATTTCCAGCCCTTGTCTCCTACACACCCTGCAGATGCATCCCTCTGTCACTCAGCCCAGTTTCACTGGATGGGAGCTGTGCTCTGTGCAGCACAGGGGGGAATGAGGCACCCACAGGCTGCATGCCCTGGAACCTGCTGCCACTGACAGCAAGGTTTGTAACTGGCTGCTCTCATCTCCAGCTCATCCTTCAGAAAAACATGACTGAACAGCTCTTATCACAGCCTTCCTCTTGCTGCTCGTGTGCTGCTGTTTCTATTAATACATTTGATGCCTCCTGTGGCTCTCTAAAGACTAGACTGTTTTAGAGGAACTACAGCTACTTTTTTTAAAAAAAAAGAAAAAGGCAAGTGTTTATGCCAAAACAAGCTGGGAATTCTCTCCCATCATTTACTCTTCCTGTTACTTCAGAGCCCAAATAGACACAAAAACCCCTGAAGTTGACACGAAAGCCAAAGCTCTTGTCTCCAAGCACATGAACCCACTCACCACATGGATCTGCCCCTCTGATGCTTACTTGCACTAAGCAAAGCTCTGTAACACTCATTGTGTGTTTTTTTTTAATACTGCCATAAAAGAATGAACCGTTCTTCCTTCTGAGTGACATTTTTAATGCAGTGAAATGCAGCAGAGGAGACAAGATCAGGAAACCTTTCAAAACCTGTTCTTGTAAGACAAGCAGAAGTAGCAAAATCAGGTGCTGACAAACCAGCTAAATCTTTCTCTCATTAATTCAGGAAGGTGTCCACCCATGTTTGCAGCTGGTGGATGGAAAAGGAAAGAAAGGAGATTGCTTTCTTTTCAGTTATGGTCTCAAAATATCAGCTCTGGTGCTGAGCAACAAGGTCAGCTCCTACTGTCCTCCAGAGCAAGGCGGTAAAGGGACAGGATGCCAAAAGCCAAGTCTCTGCTAGGAAGCCTCGTTATGCCACTTGCTTTTTATCTTGCCTTTACAGACAAATTACTGGAAGTTACCTGCTGTGAGAATCCACAAAAGAACTGGTATAAAAACTGCGGTAAAATGAAGCAAAGGTTCTGGGGAAACAAAAGACAGATGGTCAGCAGGGAAGCACTTGACTTCTCAGCCTAAACCTAAGTAGTTTTTCCTGTTATCAGACATCAGTGTCTGCCATTACAACATCAGACAAGGTAGGGCACTCGTTCAATCAAGCACAAAACCAGCCCAATGAGCAGCTGGTATCTGCAGGAGCCATGAAGAATGCTCACATTCCCCTGTTTTCAATGGACAGACACATGGCAGACACAGCCTGTCCTACTGAAGGAAAACAGAACTACAGAATATCCCACACATTTTTTTCCTGTTTATTATTTTATTCTCTTGCCAAAGAAACACATAGGATGAACAAAGAAATCAGCTGCACACTGCTGCTTACCTTATAGAAGAAATACTGTACAAGGTGTGCTATTCTCACATAATATAAATGCCCATGTGCTAGTAGCAGTTTTCTTAAATGCTTAAACTTTGGCACAGCATAGTCGCTGTTTCTGGAGGCCTGGCGTCCTTCCTTGCCCTTTATCCCTGGAGACAGAAGCATGGCAAGGGGTTAATCCCAGAGGGGTTGGAATCTGGGTGCTGCCCACTGGGTTTGCTCACATCACTCAGTGTCTCAAGGCATGACAAAGGCCCAGTTTCCCTCCTGAGTGCCCCAGGAGACCAAACATGAAAACTTTCTGTGTGGTTTTGGCTCCACAACACTCAGACCTGTCTCTGGAGTCTTTAAGCTATATTTAGGCTGCTCTGTGATTTCCTGTGTAAGAGTGTGGTGAAGGATGTCTAGGCAAACCTGATGGAAGATAAGGAATTGGCTCCCTGTGGGCTGGCCTGCATCTCACACAGCTCAGTCATCCTCCTGCAGCTGCTCAGCCTCCTGAGACAGCCCCACAGAGCTGTTCTGTTCCCAAAAGCTACATCCAGATGAACTGCACTGGATTCCCTTCATTAGAGGGCACCACAGCATTTCCAGCAGCCCCAAATGAAGAACATGCCCTTTCTCTTCCACTGACCCTTCTCCAGTGGTACTGCAGAATCTCCTGTATTCCTGACACCAATCTGCAGGCAGGGGGAGTTCCCAGCCAGGTGCAGACACCACACCTGGGCACCAGCCCCAGCAAACACCTGTGGGTCCCTGTGCTGAGCCACTGCCACCAGCCACACTGCAGGCTGACCCTGCCACTGCAGCACTGATCAGCTGCAGTGGCACCTGTTTGCTGCCTGTGCCCCAAGCAACCCTGCCCACCACCACCACTCTGGTCAGAGCTTTTGAACAGGGTTAGAGTTCTCTGCAGTGAACCACTGGCAGAGAGAATGGTACTAGCACAGGTGAGCAGCGTGTGATGATCTCATCTCTCTCTCTTTTACAATAGGGATGCTAAAACATTGGCACAGGCTGCCCAGAGAGGCTGTGGGTGCCTCTCATTCCTTTGAACATTCAAGGTCAGGCTGTACTGAGGTTCCCTGAGGAACCTGATGGAGCTGAAGATCTCCCTGCTCATTACAAAGGTTGGACCCTTTAAAAGCCCCTTCCAACCCAAACTATTCTGTGATTCTATGATCTCAGTCATTAATCTGGAGTTCAACTCTGCCTCCAAAGAAAGCAAGAGCAGACTTCCCACATTTTTCAGTGGGATTTGTTTAGCCACATGCAATCAGAAACACCAAGTGCACCTCAGCAGTGAACCCCAGCCAGAGCAGACAGGTCTGAGCTGTGAGATGGATATTTCAGGGACTCTTACCTATTCCAACATGTGCTTCCAAAATCATACTGACATCATTTGCACCATCCCCGATGGAGAGGGTTATCGGGCTTCCTTTTGTGTTTTTCACCATTCGCACAATCTAAAAGATTTTTAAAAAGGACAGCAGCAGAACCCAAAATTCAGTTCAAAAGCCTCCAGAGACCTTTCCCCTGCTCCCCCCCAGGACAAGCAATCAGACTTTTACAGCAGCAATGTAACACCTGGAGAGCTCAGGTTAATGAAAGCCCTTGTTACTTGCTTTGCAGTCACAACCAGAGCAAAAGCCCAGTGCAGGGCTGAAGGACAGCATTCAAAAACAAACCCCAGCAGCAACATCCTGCTCCTCCCTTCTGCCAGCCCCTGCTCTGCCCAAGGTGGGCTGTCTCACGCATCTCAGGGTGCAGAAACACATCACTTATCAGGCTGGGACATCATCTGCTGGAGGGAGGAAGTCACGGACTCCACTTGACAAATTTGGAAAGGGAAAAAAAAAAGAGCAAACTGGGAGGTTTTGTTTATTTCTAATTGGCCTGGGTTTATGGGCTCCTGCCAGCATATTAAACAAAGGGTCTGCATTCAGATTTGAAAGAATGGTGTGCTTTCATCACGCTCTGAAGCTCAGACGAGGCTTACACACAGCCTGGGGCTGATTAGGATGATCAGGTCGAGTCCCAGCTGAGGAATCCAGCGTGTGTCACATCACCAGTGACATGCTCTGGGCAGGGAGAGTAAATACCTGCGCTTTCTGCAGCGGAGCCATCCGGCAGCAGAGGACTGCAGTGCACTTGAGGCAGATCTGCAGGAATATGCTTTTGTAATTGCTGGAGCCAGAGTCCTGAGAGGGGTTGAGTATCAGCGACAGCGTCGAGCCATCTATTATCAGTCCATATTCTTGACTCAGTGTCCAGCTTCTGGGGCACAACAAGGAACACGTTTGGAACTTAATCAGACTAAAGTCAGCCTAGCTGCTTGTATCGTCTTAGTGAAAAGAAGACTGGTTTTGGGTTAATCTTCTTCCCATCCATTTTTTGGGGCTTAGCAATTCTAAACAGCTTAGACCCAACATGTGCCCTTCACTAAGGGAACAGTACAATTAAGTTCAAAGCCAATTAATGCCAGAGATGATGAGCAAAGCAAAGGAACCAGTCACAGTGCCTGTGTCCCCAGGGCCACAGCGTGCTCCTACCTCCCCACCAAATCTGCATCTGAAATGAGCACCCCTGGCTCACTCTTCACCCCACCCTCACTCTCACCTCTTCAGGCCCCCCCGGCTTTTGGGAACATCCTGAATCAGCTTCTTGTGGTACTCCAGCAGCAGCTCGTGGAGCCGCTCCTCCTTCCTCTCGCTCTCGCCCACCGTCCTCGCCGTCAGCTCCAGCAGCTCGGTGCTGGTCTGGAAGAGCCTGCAGGCGTAGCAGGTGGATTTGGCAGTTTCCATCTTGTCTCCTGTCAGCACCCAGACCTTCATGCCAGCGGCGTGCAGGGCTTCGATGGTCTCTGCCAGCTGCTCCTGCAGCCTGCGAGCACAAGCAAAGCATCACCTCGCAGGCTGGCCCTCACCTCACCCACAGAACCCTGATCCTGCAGGCACAAAACACCAGCTCAAAGAAGTTAATTGACTTTTCCCATGCTGGGGAGACCACTGCCACAGGAATAAGGATTACAAGTCAGCAATACCAAGCTTTTATTTGCAGGCAAATGGAGAAATCACTGCTTTTTACTCTTGACTCTTAGGCCTCACAGTAAGAGTTTAATTTACACTTGCAGTTACTATAACTGAATGTGGAATTGAATTTGTTTTGATGTGCAAATTAATGCTGTGTGCTTAATTCACTCTCTAGAAGTGCAAGTATTTCTGTAGTTTCATTAATAAATCCCAATTCCTACTACACCAGCCAATTTAAGCAACTAGTGCACTGTGAAATGAGTTGTGCCATGGTGTAATTAATTGCCCTGAACACTGCCAGCACCTGCCTGGCTGCTCAGTTCCACCATGGCAAGCCTGGGCCACAAGGCCACATCACAGAGAAACCACAGGCAGCACAGGGCTGGTGCTGCAGTCACCTCTTTACCTGTCTTCTACAGCAGTAGCCCCAATCAGGTGCATGTCTGCTTCTGTGTCGTCAAAAACCTTGGCCATCTTCTCCTCCCTGTCCTGCAGAGCCATCTTGGCTTCATTGAGCTGTCTGTCAATTTTGTCATACTCCTTTTCAGTCAGCTCTTTGAAGGCCACACAGAGCGTTCGGTAGCCATCCTGGCAGCAGGAGGGAAAGAAAATCAAGTGGACAAATGCCCTAAATCCAGATTTTTTACAGCTCCTCACGTCAGGGTTGGTGCTTTTGTCTACCAGCAGTGCTTCTGGCAGTACTGAAGCTGAGGGCAAGGAGAATGCCTTGGCTTGTGTCAAAAGAGCGATTTTCTGTGTTTATACACTTCTTCCCACCAGAGTAATCATAGTTCTGCTTATTATGTGCAGAAAGAAACTAAGAGAAGGACCAGGGCTGAGAGTGTGCAGCCAGCAGGAGAGCAGGACTGGGTGCCACCACGACTGGGACCAGGCTGCTGCTGTTACCTCTATTTTTAACTTGCCTGGGAGATGCTTGGACACAACTGATGGAGACCAAATAAGTAGATCAAATAAAGGTGAAAGCCAACCAAACAGAAAAGGAAAGAAGCCTGGCACCAAAACAATGTGAACTGACACTCACATTTTCAACACTTCCCTCCAAAGCAAAGTCACATCCCTATTTTTGGAATACGGCTTTCCTGAGCCCAGGAGCCAGCCAAATTCCACCCGTGTGCTCACCATGGCATTGCGGTCCACGTGGACTTTTGTTTGTTGGATTTCTTCTTGCTGCACCCTTGGGAAAATAGAGGAATCTGCTCCTTTACAGAAGAGAAGCAACTTTCCTAAAAGCAAATTATAAATAGTTTACAGCACTCACAAGCTGCAGAAAGACTTAACAAGTCTTCCTCAATAGCAAGCAAGTGATGCAGAGGGAGGAATTCTGGCAGGACTAAAGAGGGAACTGCTAGAAACTCGACTGCCTACCAAAAATGGCCTTTGACCAGCGTGTGAAAAGCTGTGGCTGACCTAGCTGAGACTCTGGGTGTCCCTACCAGCCTCTGAGCAAGCTTTCTGCAACAGGCTGTAAGACTGTATCTGTAAGCCTTGGAAACCTTTCCAGGGAGGGCAAAATCAGCATCCCAAACCTTACAGGACTGACACTTGAGAAGGATGGTGACCTCTGAATTTTTGTCTGTTATTCCCATGAAACCCCATCCCACCCAGGGGACATTCTCACATGTCCTCCCTGTACTTGTTCCAGCCTGGAACAAGGCAGCCAGGGAGCTCTCCAAGGGTCACTGTCCTCATCCCCTGATCTGCTGTTGTTCTCAAACAGCTGCTATGATGGAAAATTAACTCTATGGCAACCAGACCCAGTACAGAATTTAGTCAGAGTAGCCTAGAAAAGCGAACAGCTCAGCTTGCCTGGGTCACAGGAATAAGGAGGATGTGTTTTACAGCTGTGCACACAGGTGTGAGAGGCCACAAAAGCACTTTGCCTGTACCTGTGGTGGTTCTCACAATGACACTCATCCGGCGCCGCACGGGGTCGAAGTTCAGCACATGGAGCAGCTGGTACCTTGAGAAAAAGAAACAAGCTTTGACTCAGTAAAGGAAAAATAGAAAAATAACTATTTGAGACAGAAAATCATTAACAATGAGCTGCAGAAATCAATACACCCTACAAGTGGCATCAGGGAATGAATTTCCCACCTGGGAATGAATTTTACAGCTACTGCACAAGAAAATGGAGGAATAAACTGAAATTCCAGTAGTCCTGTGGTGCTCTGAGCATGGGACTGAGGGTGTGGGTACCCCCCAGTGCACCAAGGCCCCAGGCTGGGCAGGGGCTCAGCAGGGAATGGGGCACCACGTGCCACAAGCAGTAACAGAGTCTCCCGTTTAAATAAGAAGTTTCTTCATGAGGAAAGCAAGAAGTGAAACTTGCTTGTGAAGGCAAGTTTTTGGGGAGTGCTGGGATTAGCTCAGTGACTCACAGATGTCCACCAAGCTGTGAGCACAGGGTAAAATCTAACTATTTTCAGCTTGGGAGGGGGAAAGAAAGTTACAGGGAATGGAGCCACATCACGAGTTTAGTCTTAGAGAGTCCTGCTGTGAGCCCCAGCCACGGCCCACAAGGCCAGCAGCCACCCCATGAATCCCAGGAGCCACCTGCACAACCTGGTACAGATGAAGAATACATACAAGGAACTGCAGGCTTTTGAGGGACCTGAATTTAGACATCAGCAAACCACCTGGGGATTTTTGCAAGCAAGCCTTTAAAGTCGCCTACATCTTGCTGTGCTGTGGTTTGTAAATGTGATGGGAGTTTTGGGGCAGGTCAGCATGGTCTGAGAGCCCTCAAGGAACAGCTTTGACCTTGCCAGGTTGACCAAACTCAGTGAAGCTGGGTGGGAGTCGAGCAGAAGAGCAGCCCTCAGCAGCACTTACATCTCAGTTTCATTCTTTTGATTTCGTATTTTCATGAAATCATTTTCAAGTCCTAGAAAAGTGAAACCATACCTGTCAATAAACAAAAGGACAGAACAACATTGAAAACACCCATGGGCACATATTAAACACAACAATGTTCTCATTTCACCTTCTGCACTGCAGAGGAGAGCTCGGTGAGCTCCAGCTAAGGGGTATGGCTGGATGTTTGTTTGCTCCATGCAGAGCCTGCTATGATGTCCTGGCACTGCTCCCATCCCCTGGAGAGCCTGGGCACTGGAGCACACAGACACAGAAAGCCTCTGGACACGGTCCACTGGGTCTCTGGCAGCTTTACAAGCCATGAGCAAGTATACACAGCTGCAAGGGCCTCCATCTAAAACCTAGGGGCTGGAAGGAGCACAGAATCACTGGATGGTTTGGGATGGAGAGTCTCTTACAGAACACCTAATCCCAAAGCTCTGCCATGGGCAGGGACCTTTCACCAGACCAGGATGTTCAAAGCTCCACCCAGCCTGCCCTTGAGCATCTGTGGCAGGATTTAAATGTGGGGCTGACAAAAGCAGCCATGCTATTTTACCACTGCATGGCAAGGAAAGCATTTCACTGCAATATGCACCTGCTCCCTGTTTGTAGGGGACTAAAGCACAAGGTTACTTGGGCTCCAGCAAAGAAGCCTCTGCCAATCCTGGGCACTGCAGCACCCTGGGGCTGCTCTCAGTGAATGCAAACCACGGCCTCCCAGGGAGCTGCTCAGGAAGATCCTTTACAGAGCATCCCCTTAACAGAGAGCTCATTTAAACCCCAAGGGCTCACAGGACTGCAGGTCAGCTTCAGCAAGGGTACCACAACACCCTTCCCAGAGAGACCATGGAAAGGGATCCACCACCTTCAGACCACCCTCACCTCCCTCCTTCCCACCAGAGAGAGGCAATTAAAAAGCCAACATCTTCACGTTCTTACTTTTCTGCGCCTTTCACCAAAGCGATTTCGTCTGGGGAAGAGGAGATGTAGGTGTACTTGCGCTCTGGCTGTGCCATCAGCCCATCCACCTGGTCTGCCTCCTTGATCTGAACCGTGTGGCACAGGCAGAGCGCTCGCAGGAACAGCTCCTCACGGCTCTGCCAGGAGGGAGGGAGGGAGGGCTCGTCACCAGCTGCACGCCACACCCAGCCAGGAGCTGGCCACAACGCCCCTCCTGCCATCAGCAGGCACGTGTCCTACCTTTTCAGCCTTGCCATAGTATTTGAGGGGTCCAGCAGGCTGGGAGAAGCCATCCACCTCGGCGAGGCAGTCTTTGTACTTGTGCCCGTCGATGCAGCACTCGATGAACTCCATGCTGTTCTCCGTCAGCGTGCCGGTTTTGTCCGTGAACACGTACTCCACCTGCAAGCACCACGCAGCTGCCACAAGGGCTGGGGAAGGAGCCCCCCAAAACAGAGCCTGGAGCACTTCAGTGCATCTGTGCCAGTGCTGGAGAGTGCTTGGCTCTCCTGACCTGACTGCAAAACAGATGCCCTGCTACATCACTGTGTAGTTCTACTTTGTTCCTTTGTTTTTCAGCCTGCTGCATAGGTGGCAGGAGGCAGCTTCTGAAGACTTAAAGTCTGTCTCCAGGCTCTTTACTTTCCCCTCATTCACTTTCTTGGGTCCTTTGCTACAGCCTTAGTGCTTACAGAACTTCTGCTGCGGGTCTGCCACCTCCTTTGGGGCATTTCCATCTTAGAACTAATTTCAGTTAGCTAATTGCTACTCCAAGTATATTTTTATTATTGTTTTTAAAGCAAAATGGAAAGCAGGAGGCATCAGACATGCCCTGCACTCATCTGTCCCAGCACAGATCAGAAAGGGAAGCCTGAGCTGTCCAGGTGCCCCAGCAAGGCAGCAGCAGCACAGCTGCACGTGCTCTGCATGCCAGGGAGATGCCTGGGCAGACGTTCCCATTAATCCCCACAGAGACAGAGGATTTTTAATTTTTAATTGAAGCAGTGAAAGCAAAGCACGCTGACACGCAGAGCCTGGTATCGCCCAATATGGAAACAAGCGGCGTGACCCAGTTCCTGCTCTTTCATGCACTATTTATACCCTGATCTCTGGGAGCCACTGCAATCACAGTGCAAGGGGCCACCAGAGTGGGCAAAGCTCTGGCCCCAGGGATGCCACAACGAGGGCTCCTTGCAGGGAGGGCACTTCCACCCACATCTTCATCCTGGCAGAGGCAAACACAGCATGTCCTGACCTGCCCGAGCTCTTCGTTCAGGTCCGAGGTGTTCACCAATGCTCCCTCTTGTATTTCTTCATCATACATCTCCTTGTCCCAGGAGATGAAGAAGGAGCCCAAGAACTTCTGCATCTCTACTGTAACGTACATGGAGACAGGGATAATGAAATTGAAGAGAACCATGAAGGACAGGAAGTCCGTGAACATCCGCAAGACCTGCAAAGGAAAGAGAAGATGCAGCCTGTGGCTGTCAGGACACAAGGGGAGTTTACAGCAACACCTCAGGGATTCCAAACAGCTTCTCAGAAAAGGTTAAATAGGAAAAAACAACATGGAAATTAATATAGCTGAGATACAGGGCTAAATCCCATTGAGCTTTGGCACAGAAAATCCCTCTGTCCTCCACAGATCTACCAGGTGCAGGACTACACCACACTGCTTCACTGGGACCAAAACAATGTTCCATAAGTGTATTTCTCTTCAGAATATACTGCTACAGGCCCATCCTGACCCCAAGTAACCAGGAAAAAGGAGCAGGTGGCTTGAGAAAAGTCTAGCTGTGGCAAGGGTACAAGTGGTGCAGTGGCATCCCTGCAAGTGCTCCTCAATAACCCATTAAATGAAGATCTCTACACGCTCACTCTCTCAGGCTTCACTGCCCACATCTTGGCAAGCTGAACAAACTGGTTGACATGGCCTCAGTTGAAGTTTACCTATTCAAAACTGAAAGATAGCTCGAGCTCAGATAAGGACCCAGGTTAAATCAGCTGCATTTCTATCTTATATAGTGTTTATTTATGCTTTGCCCTGCTCCACACAAATATCACTGTGCACAAGCATGAGAAGGCACAAAAGAAACACAAACAGCAGGAGAGACCGAAGGAAACAACAGCACTTTCTGTGAGCAAACAGGACTCCCAGGGCTGGCAGCAGGCACTATCAGATTAAACAAAACAACCAGCATAAGTAAAGCTGGAGGAGGTGCTGAAATCCAAATTCCCTTACCTTGAACGTCTCTCTCTCTTTTTTAGTCTTTTCGTTGTACCAAGGTTCATCATTAAATGGATTGCTCTGCCAGACATATTTCAGAGTTGTGCATACAGTGGCCTTGCCCAGTAAGATGCACAAATACACTATCAAGAAAGCGTTGATAGATCTGAAAAACAGGTTTCTTTTTTAAATTCTTGCAGCTATTTTTGTAGAGAAAAACATGTAAATAGGCAGGAACAAGACTTCCTTACTTTTAAGAAGGGAATTACAGAACAAGTGCTTTTGACACTGCTGATATTCAGGGTCAGGTTCATATATTTTAACATTGCTTAATTTTGTTTTTAATTTAAAAAAGCTATTAAATGATGCTGCTTCTTGCAAGATACGCTTTATCAAATACCCAGATTTTTCTATGCAATCAGAGAGCATCTGAAACAAAAGGCAGCGGATTAGGGGATTATTTCTGTACAAGTCATCCATTAAAAACAAACCCAAGCCCAACAGGTTTTGCAGTTTTTTTTTCTGAACATTAATACTCACTTTTCTACTGCAGACCGCTTCTGAGATTTCCCTTGGTAGTTCAGAGCCATTTTTGTTTCCATTCCAGTATAGACTGCAACTCCTGCAGGGCATTCAAGCAGGGCTCGTAAGGGACAGGCAGCCCTGGAGGGACCCAGCTGGCACTTGGCCATCAGGGGCATCGGTGCTTACATCAAACTGCAACCCCAGCTGAAGGAAGAGGCAGTGCCCAAGGACTGCTCAAGCCCTGAGGCTGCTAGGCAATGTCACTGCTGTGCCCCAGAGCCCACGGATCAGGCACAGCCAGGAAAAGCATCAGTGTCCCATCACCCTCCATCAGCAGTGTCTGAGACTAGGCTCCAGCACAGGATTTGGGGACAGCTCCTGGCTCATCGTGCCTCAGGCAGAAAGAAAAGCTTGCTCTGGTGTATTAACACACCTGGGCAGGCCTGCAGATAGAGCCAGTGCCTCCTAATTTCACCCTGGCCACTTTGCAACCAGCTCGTGTGAAAACTGCAGCTGTACAGCACAGGTAAACAGGCTGTAGAGAAGTATGCTCCCTCTCCAGATTTAGTAGTGAACATCTACATTTGTCATTACTTATCAGGACTATTTAAATAAACAAACAAAAATAACTTCACCATAAATCTTCTTGGTATTTTTGAGGGTAGCACCTTTCAACAACAGGTTTTCAGGACCCAAAGACCTAAACACAAAAGAAATGATAACATTACATCACTCAAAGAACATTCAAACTACTTTATGGAATCAGAAATAGGATATAAAGATCAACAAAGGTTCCTTATGTCTGGTTACATGATTTGTATGTTAAATTGGGGCCTTGCTTGAGTTTGTTTTTATATAATTACATTTCCATTTCATCTTACAAATACTATCTGCAATGCACAAAGTTCCATTTTTCTGGGGGATTTTCAGTAGGGCTTTTGAGGAATAACTGCAAAATGTTCAGATCCAGTATGTTCCAGCACTTATATAAAAATGCAGTGCTAAAATCATCAGAAGCCTGACTCACTGGGATGGAATGGACAATGGTACCATCAAAGCTGACAGCCTCATTTGTGGTTTTCATTTCACTTTGAGCCCCCCAGTGACCTTCTGTTGCTTCCAGGGTATGAACAGACTCACCAGAGCACAAAACCCACTCAAAATGCTCTGGTGAGAGGCAGCTGTTTTGGATGGCTGATGAACATTATTTGCTCATTTTTTCTGTGAAACACTCTGATGTTTGAGTTTCTGCTTACCTTCAAATGACAGTATTTTGTCATTGCCTGGTAAATTTGTGCCCCATCAGCAGGGCAGGACGTTACCAGGTGATCCTGCACTGCTTCCCCAAAAGGGGCTCAAAAAATCACAGGATGGCAGAAGGGAAGCCTCCTTTTAGAATTAAATCTTTGGAATGGTAAAAGAAAAGAAAAAAATTCCCAAATGATGGCAGGACAAGCTCCTTATCCTTAAAATTCTCTGTAGATGCCCAACCCCTCTGAGGAGGGCCAAGAGACAGCTGCAAGACCAACCTGGCTACAGGCTCTTGGTTACTTCTGTAGATGATAATTCTTCCAACAAATCTGTGATAAAATATGAGAAACTTGAATTACAAACACATCATAGATACTACAAACATATCTAAGGAAAGTCATTGACAGGAAGCCAATACAGGAACAAGTGAATTTGAGAGTTTGATGTTTCAGAGGGGTGGCTGTGCTCAGAACAGGGAGAAGCCACACACTGCCCACACTCAGGGGTGCCCATGTGCTTACACACCCCAGCACATCCCCATTACAGACTGCAACACAGCCCAGAAAACCTCCCTCAAGGATTGAACCACACAGAACACTCACTTCTGGAAGTCATTCAGCCCAATGCATTTTACTGGGAAGGTAGAATGGCCTAAAAACAGGCACAGGGACCATTACTACTGCTGAGCTGACAAAAACCAGCCCACTGTACCACGACAAGTGTTGCATAAGGGAGGCTTTTCTGCCTCTAGACTTTGCTATCCTCATGCAGAGGAGGCCCAGTAGCTCATCACTGCCCTGAGACACCTTTTGGTCTCTGATGGAAAGAAAATGGCCTTTGCTTCGCTGAACAGGAGATCCCCAAGAGATGGTGCTGAGGTATCTGCAGGGGGATGGCACCAGGCAGCTGCAGGGCAGGCAGGGGAGGATGCAGGAGGCACAGACTCACTTGTAGAGGTCAGGCTGAGGCTGCTCACACTCGATTGTGGCGGTGAGGGTGTCGATGGCTTCGTTGGTGCAGAGCACGGTGGTGTCCCGCACCGCGTAGTGGGTCTGGGCACAGGAGCACAGGCAGAGTCACCACAAGCCCCAGCAGCAATCCCATCCCCAAGTGTGATACCCCAGCACTTCAAACACCACCGTGCACAAGCCTGCCAGCACCAGCAGCTCCTCCAAGCCCTCGCCACGCTCCCACAAAGTGGCTGGAACATCTCTCAGCAAAGAACGGAGTCACGGACACTTGAGAGGAGCCACCCAGCAGGAGGCTGCTCTCAGTAAGGCATCCACCAAAAGCAGAGCATCCCTGGCTTCTCCCTGGGGACTTGCCCTGGTTGGGGTGGAGGGGAAGCTGCAGGTGGCCCAGTGAGGAAGGGGCTCTTGGGGCCCACATGCCCTGGCTCTTGATGGTCCCCAGACACCAGCCCCTGCACCGGGGATCGGGTGGAGCACTGGCAGACTCCGAGCTATTTTTGGCAGCTGCTGCTGCAAAGGTTCATCTCTCATAATTAACTGAAAAGCCCACAAAGGATCTGCTCGCTGCCTTTCAGGCTCTATTTATAGGAGCTTCTCAGAGCTCCAAGTCACGGCAGGCTGCCTCAATCCATCTTCATAAACAAATTCATTAAAACGCTTCCTCCGCTCCTGACGTGTGTGCCCCCTTCCCTGCACACCCCAGGAGGCACGGCCATGTTACACATGCTGTAGTCATGGCACTAGAAATCTCCACCTTCAGCTGCTTTGCCAACTGAAAATGCCCAAGCACACACGGATCTCTGGTACAGCTTTTGTGAAGCACAAGTCAAAACTGCTGCGGCAGTGCCCAGCACCAAAGCCAGCCCTTGTGAAGGGTTTTGCAGGGCTCCCATCAGCAGAGACACCCTGAGTGATACTTCAAAGCCACCTCCCAATCAATTCCATGATCTTTACATCCTTCAGAGCATTTAGAAAACACACATTCTTTTAGCTAACGTATGGCCAAAGATTCGCGCTTCAAAGACAGAGCCCTGACAAAATAGTTCTTACAGTTCTATTCCAGTTACACTTAATCAGGCACCTTTCCCATACCTCAACCTGACATGCCCCAAATACCAGAAATACCCCCACCAGGAAGGCAGCAGATACCCCTGCAGATGAGGTTTGGTGATTACCCTCATGCCCCTTTTGCAGCAAACCTAATGTTTGGTTCCTAATGTTTGATTTCCCCAAACAGAGCTGGCTTTTCTAGTCCCTCTTCCCTGTAAAACTCATCTTCACCTCATCATGAAACAGGAGACAGCTCCCAGTTACCTACAGGAATCCACAAACCAAGAAAAAAACACCACAGTGCTTGATATAAAAACTCAGCATTGCATCTCCAGACTCACAGGGTGGTAAGAGCCAAGACTCTGCAAAAGTGATGTGAACTCATGCATATAATTCACCTGACACAAATAAGCAACAGCCTTTTAACATGGTTAGCTATTTTTAGCCTCAAGCCACTTCAAAGCTCCAACTCCTCCTCAGTAGTGGAACCAGTGCTGTGCCACCAGCTCCCACACAGGTTATGCAGCATCCATTAACAGCCTCCCATAGGGAAGAGCCACAAGTCCCAGATAAACCTATCTGGGTATTGGTATTCCCACTGACTGCAGACTATGCTGGAATGAATCATGTCATTTTAAAGTATCTTCCAGTCCTACAACTGCAGCTGCTAGTATCTGTATAAATATTTATCAAACTCAAGTGCAACCAAATGTTCATGTCTTCTGACGTATATAATTCTTTGTTGCTGCTTCTTTCCCTAGTTTAGGGAAGGAGATGTAGAAAGAAAATAGACTGAAGATATTCATCCTGAGCAAGACTAGTATTAAGTTTCACTGCTTGCTTCGGGGAGAGAAAATCCCAGAAGCAATGCTTTTCTCACACTGGTGAAAAATTCCCCAAGTGAATACAGATATGCTGCCTCAAAGAAGTCCCTAATCTCACTGGAAATGTTAAGTAACAGGGGTTCTGGCAGGTCTGGAGAGGAGCTGGAGAGCTGCAGGCACTGCTGCCCCAGAGCTCACAGTGGGGCTGGAGCAGGGAAGCACTGACACTGTATGGATAAATGGCAATGCAGCTGGGGGCAGCGCCAGCAGAAATGGCCCTTGGAGACAAAACACAGCACAAAGGATCCCCAGGGCTTCACTGTGGACACACTGGAAGCAGGCAAGAGGCAGGAGCTGTCAGAGCCACAGTGATGGGCTCCATGGCCCACCCTGCAGTGAGCAGAGCCCTCCCCACGGGGCCATCCCCAGGTACCACCTGCAGCCCCCACCCTGCTCCCCTACCTTGAAGTTGGACTCGCCATCGAGGCTCGCCGTGGTGACATAACAGGTGCCATCCGTGCTGCTGGAGGCCAGAAATATCAAGTCACAGGGGAAGGTCTCATCTGCTTTCACTTCTACTATGTCTCCAACCTAGGAGAAAAAAAACATCCACATGACAAGTCCCCTCAGCTGTTATTAGATGATTATGATTTAGCCTCTTCCAAAGCCTAAAAGAAACCACCTTGGCTAAAAGGTAAACTGGGGTCCAAGAGGGGCAGTGCACATCACTCCACAGCCTGCACTGACTCAGGGCACCCACGTGCCACCCTTAGCATTTATTTCTCTGCTAAATCTTGATGCAGCAAGGAACTGTACTTGCCTGAAGTGTGGTGTGATAAATCAACATCAAAGCTAAGTGTACTTTCCTGGTGTCCTTGGGAGAGCTGGAAACAGAAGAGGACTGCCTGTCCTGGAAAAGTGCAAAATGCTGACAGATCTGTCACTTGTCAGCCCAGGTACAGCTTTTGTGAGACAGCTTTTCAAAAGCAATCAAAGGCAGCTTCACTCCTCAGCTGGGAACAGCTCCGGGAGCATCTCATGTGAAAGTGAGCACGCTGGGGCAGCCCTAACCCAGTAAACCCCCTGCCCCTGTCCCCTCAGCACTCAGCTCTGTGCTCCCATCAGCCTCAGTGAGGAGCACAGCTCAGTTAACAGTTACCTTGATTTTTTCACTCTCTTTCCGCACTTGCTTTGCATTTTCCACAACAAAGACGTTGCTTTTGTTCACTTCGTTGTCAGCTCTGTGCCTCAACCAGTCCTCGTAGCCCTAAGGAACAGACACAGGCAACACAAACTCGTACCAAAGTGAGTAAACTAATGAAAAAGGAGGAGTGAGGACGAGAGGGACACATTGAAACAGTGAATAAGGCAACTGTCCTCAGACCTCCTTCATGCCTGACAAAACATCAACCAGAGTAGCTCAGACTGAATTGATTTATTTTAAAAACTTCATATGCATATTTGACAGATTCAGAACAGATTAAAATAACACAAAAATAATCTATATGCGGGGCATGCAACAAGCAGCTAAACTACTGTAACACATTTCTATTATTCTCAGCTTGGGTAAGAACAGACTGATAATATGAATAATACTCCCAGCAGCCTGCATCTCTTTCCTATGGTAACGCAGAATGAGACTCTTCCTTTTCAGTCTTTGCTGGAAGATTAAAACATTGAGATTTGAAGCAGAGAGATTTTATTCTAGCTCTTCCTTTCCAGCCCCCATAGAAGAAACTCCTTTTATTATTCAATCAGGAAATTTTAAATGGCATGTGTGCCTGTGATGGGAGGCAAAAGGTCTTTTAACACTGCAAGAAGATGAGGACTACATGTTTTCAGGACTAGCTGAGTGGCTGAACAGAACCTGTCCTTTCCACCTACCAACACAGGAGCAGAGCGTGGGCTGCATTTGGAACACGTCTCTGCAAGGACTCAGAGAGTGCTTCTGAGAAGAGGAAAAACATTCAGGTAACACCAGACCTCCAGCAGAAAGCTTTGCTGACCCTCACAGCCTGCTTTCAACAGCACAGGGATGCTTCACATTGCCAGAACAGGAGACACCAACACCCACACTCAAAACGCAAATCTCTTGAAAAGCACCAGTCACCCTCAAAGAAGGGTGCACCAAACCTCCCAGCACATGCTGGTGACTTCAGAGTATATTTAAATACATGTTCCTGTACCTGCCCCAAAGAACATCTTCTCCTCCCCACACTGGCACCTGTACCTGTTTGATGGCTGTGACAGTGATGACGAAGAAGAGCGGGAGGCCGCTGGTCACCGGGCTGGTGGGGGTGTCCACTATCACCTGCAGAGAGAAAAACAGATGGCTGAGCCTTGGGGTAGGCAGCAGCAGAAACCAAAACTTTGCTTATGGGGGAAAAGAGCGCCTATCCCACCGAGGGCAGGTCAGAGCCCAGCAGGGGAGGAAGGGAAGCAAGGGCTGGCTATGAAAGGGAGGGCAGTACCAGTCATCTTGAACCA
Source organism: Anthoscopus minutus (assembly GCA_013399455.1). Lineage (NCBI taxonomy): Eukaryota > Metazoa > Chordata > Aves > Passeriformes > Paridae > Anthoscopus > Anthoscopus minutus. The sequence goes on from VWYI01045512.1 coordinate 258,803, forward strand.
CTGACATTAGGAGGCTAAAAATAGCACCCATCAGCCCAAATTACCTACGAAATATACTGCAGAACAGAACATGAATATTTAAGTAAAACAGAAACCCAGGCTTTGTCTTGAAGCTCCCAAATGTGGAGCTCGGAGCATGATGTGGCACCGTGGCTGCACAGGGGCCCTGGGGCAGAGCTGGATCCTTCCTGAGCTCTCTCCTGCCTCGAGCCAGCACCAGGGCAACAACCAAGGCCCTTGATCACCAATTAAACCTTCAGGGAAACCACTGCTCCTTCTGGCTGTGCCAGGACTTGGCCCAAGGGCTAAGAATGGCAGCACAGGTCTGTAAGTGGGAGGGAGCACTTTCCACCTTCCAAGCCAGCCCACCACAAATGGCCATTTTCCCTGCTCTTCCTGGAGAGACAGGGAGCACGAGAGGCAGATGATGAGGGCTCTGATGAAAGGGACGGGGAAACTCAGCAGAAAGGCTTTGTGTCCCCACAAAGGGACTTTGTCTCTTGTTTGTGCTTCCCCAGCAGGCTCACAAACAGCAGCATTTGGATATTTATTGTTTCAGGCTGCCTGTAAAAAGCTGTGTAAGGACAGGACTCCTCTTACCAGCTATGTGGACATTTTTGTCTATGAAATGCTGTACACTGCAATATCACCCTGCACTACTGAACCCAGAGGGAAAAGCCAAAAGATTCTGAAGTGGAAGAGATACACCACAAGAAGCAGACAGCTAAATGTCAGATTAGCTAGGTAACAGGAGGGTAAACCAAAACAGACAGCAAAAATATTTCCAGGTACACAAAGCCCTGACTCACTCAAAAGGGTATAAATGTTTCCAAGCAGAAAGCCTGGTAGAAACCACACTTTGGAGGAACAGCCTCGAGTGAGGGTAGTGCCAAGTGTCACACAGACACTGCACACAGCACATGTGATGGCCACTCACCAGGGCAGTATCATGAGGCTTAGGCCAGTAAGCCAAAAGCTATCTTGGAAAAACTGGACAGGTCTTGGGAATTCAAGAATAATTTGGGCTTTCTGCTGAGAAGGGCGAAGTAGAGGACTTCCTGCCGCCCAGCAGGAGAGCTTCTTGCACTGGACAAGATGTAGTTTTATGTACTTATGTAAAAAAAAAACAACACAACATCTGTCCACACAGATATAGGAACACAACATCAGATGAAGATGAATAATTCATATATGTATTTGGAGTTTGGACTCCCTGCAAAAACCCTGTGGCTGCACTCTACTCTTCCCCTCTGTGGCTGGTGAAAAGCTGAGGGACACATGAGCAACAAGCCAGGACACAGGCAGACTCCTCCGAAACTATTTTTGGACTGGTTTAGGACTTCAACAGCTTAATTTGAATTCATTCAAAAGTGACAAAGTCCTCTTGTTACTTAATAGCAATCTTCTCAAGAGATTTCTACGGACACTAAGGACCACACTCCAAAAGTTATCTCCATTTTCCTCCTCAAAGAGGCTCTTCTCATTCCTGCTGCCTCCTGAAATAGCTTATTGCCACCAGCTGGTCTGTCTACAGACACACTCGGATTGTGCTCACTCCAGGCCAGCCCTTTCCACCCTGAGATTCCCTGCAGGTTCCTGTGAGAGCTGCAACAGATGAAGCAAAGAAACAGCTAATTGTATCCCTGTTTGTGCAGCTTGTTTTATGTTTCACACATGTCCCCTGTCTTACAAAGAGCTGGATCTGAAGACACAGAGAAATAAAAAAAATAACAAGAAATAAAGCTTTCCACAGCAGCTAGGGCAGATGCACCAGGCAATTCCTCGAGCACTGGGACCTCACTCCTCATGCAGCAATCAGGTGGGACAACCCCACTCATTCACAGAAACTTAAATATAAGCATGAAGGTTTAAGATATAGGTGGCATTTTCCAAGGTATAACCCTTGGTAAATGAGTGGAGCGGCCCCGAGTGCCTTTTTAAGGTGACATCTCCAGAATGACAAGCACCTGGGGGCACGGGCTGCTCTACCCAGCAGCCACTGGATCCGTGCTGCCAGCCTGGCTTTTGCTCACTTGGGTCTGTTTGTTCTCTAATTGACCATGAGGGCTGCTTCCTGATTTCAGAGGTGCTCACAGAACAAAGAAAAGGAGGAACAGCGAGGCTCTTCCCTCACCTGCACAGACCTTGTGCCTAAATTGGGCAAGCAGCTGGACTGAAATCCATCCATACATAACCAGGAATACTCTGTGTTCTCCACGGCCAGAGGGTCAATAGATAAAATGTAACAGCACGTCGCTAAGTGGCCAGCTACACAAAAAGGACATCCTGACTCCAGGGTATCGCTTCAGTTCAGGGCAAATTACAAATTGGGTCTGACAGAATGGAGCAATGCCAGCGAAATGAAGAGATGGAGGCGAGCCAGCTCCGCCAGCGTCAATTGGCCTCTCGTGTCACCCTGCCAGGAGCAGCCACACACAGCCCAGCCCAGCACCCTGCTCCTGCAGCAGCCACAGCAAACCACAGCCCCAACAGCAGCCTAGGACAGTGACATCCCAGTCCTGAGCCACCAAACCCTGCAGCAGCCACACCTGGGACAGTGACATCCCAGTCCTGAGCCACCAAACCCTGCAGCAGCCACACCTGGGACAGTGACATCCCAGTCCTGGGCCACCAAACCCTGCAGCAGCCACACCTGGGACAGTGACATCCCAGTCCTGAGCCACCAAACCCTGCAGCAGCCACACCTGGGACAGTGACATCCCAGTCCTGGGCCACCAATGCCTTTGTGCTGCCTGGGGCAGAGCTCTGGCTCCCATTTCCAGCCCTAGAGCTGGGGCTGAGCCCCAGGCCTGAGGATTTAAAAGGTGAGCAAAGGCACTGCAGTGATTCTCCCAAACTCCCTCTGCCCCAGCACTTTTCTGGGATGGCAGAACAGAAAATGAGTATTCCTCAGGATGTGCCACTTCAATCGAGACACAAAGCAGAGCAAAGTCTGTGCCTGTAATAAATTTGCTGTTTTGCCCATGCAGAGAAACTTCCTGAAGCTTCAGGATTCCAAAACTCATCCTATGCATCTTCTGAATTTTACTGGCTACATCCAATCTCTCCTGCTTGCCTTGAAACTCATGATACCTGAGACAAAAACATCATATCACCTGGGGAAATAGAGAATTATGAAACAGAAGTAGTAATTGGATAAAAAATAGATCTTAATTGTGTAGCATCAAGTGGATTTTCAGTGGTTCAATGATCTTAACAGTTAGAATTAAAATGGCTTTTCAATGTTTCAGCAGCCACTCAAACCCCATCTCTGAGAGACCCAAACCTCATCTATGAGATATTTTAATTATTTTTATACCTTGGATGGGGTGGCAGACACAGCTTCCAACTCAAAAATGTCCAAAGTTCTTATAAACACAAACAGTTTTAAAGCTCAATTCTTGTTTGAGCTGTGTTTAACATCAGTGCCTAAATAAAATTCGCTCTTAGCATCAAAGCTCTTACCTGCACGAGGAAGATGATGAGGAAGTAAAAGTTGGCAATTCTTCTAAACTGCTCAAAAAGGTTCTTCGGGAGGAAATTCCAGAGGGTGTACTGTGGGGAGAGAGGGGCACTCACAAACAGGCCATGGCACATGGCTGACAGGAACATCATTACAACATAAACCACAGTAGATATATTTTTTCCAAATTCCCCAAACCATCTTGGAGCTGCTTTGTTAAAAAAAAAAAAGCCATGCTGCCCATAGAAATTCAGCATTAGATTGTGCTTCATTATAATTTTAAGAAGGCTGCTTAATAATTTACTGTGGAAAGCATGTGGAATTTAAGAACAACATGGAAAATAATGGCTCTCATATCTGTCTTTCAGTCTGTCTGGAAGAAAAAACAGAAAGGCAGTCAAGTCTCAGGACCAATGCCCATTTAATTATAAAACAGACTGGTCAGGTCCCAGGCCTAGCAAATATAAAAGGAAAAAAGAGCAAGGACATAATATTCAAAAATAAATCAAGGAAGAACTAAAATTAGTGCTAAAGCAAACCATTTGTCAGGGAGGGAACTGAGAGAGGGGAAGGTGTCCCCACTGAAGGCCCCTCCTGTGTGCCAGGGAAACGTCAGTGGGAATGCTACACAAGCTAAACATGCACAGACTGAAAACTTTCCCCAAAAAAACCCAGGCAAACAAAAACAGATAAGATCCAAGATGTATGAAAAAAGAAAGGAGAGAGGAAAACCCCCTTACAGCTCAAGCACAGCAAAACTGGAGCCTAAGTGTATGCTGAGCATCACGAATCCTAAGCGCTGGCACATGAATCCAGCTGTGTTGACAATATGGAATGCCACTTGTTTGATATTTTACTCAAATTGGCTTCAAATCTTTTGAAATAGCTTCATGAATGTCATGGGAAAAAGCTAAGCAGAAGGCAGATGGGTGTCATCACAGTTTTGCACCATTAACAAAAGCTGCATTAATACCATATGAATGTCTTCCCCCCCCTTTCATCCAAAGGGATAAACAGAGCATGGTTATTTTTGTCTTATCTCAAGAAAGGAAAAACCCACAGAACAAAAAAAAAAGGGAATCATTTTTATGCTCCTTTATAAAATAATGCCACTTCCTTTTGCAAGTTTGAGTTGCTGTTATCTCATGGTGTATTATACACCTAACCTGTCTTTTCTCCCCAAAGAGGATACCAGAAAAACCTTAAAAAACACATCAAAAAAACCTCCCAACCCCACAAAACCAACGTGTCCATGTGCTTTGCTCTCATCCAGCCCACACAAAAGGAAGCTGGCATTGACAGGATGAAAAACAAAACACTAAGAGAGAGACTGGAGCTGTGTGTAAGGGTGGTACCAGGCTGCTCCACCTGCCCAGGCACCTTCACATCCACCCTCGAGGAATTCGGGCTCTCAGCTTCCACAGCCCCAAAGCAAACCAGGGTGAGTGCAGGAGCAGGACCGTGCACAGCATGGGAGAGGAGCTCACCTTGGAGGAGACAATCCTGTTGTCGCAGAACTTCTGTGCCACGCACGCCTCGGTGTCCGACACGGGGCGGTGCCCGACCACCACGGTGCGTGTCCCCACCCGCTTCTCCTCCCCAGCACACTGTCAGGCAGCCAGGGAAAGAAAAACCAGCTTTTAGCTCAAAATAACTCTCATGTTTGCATGAATGGCTTCCAGCTTCTCGGTGTACCGTGCTGGTCGCTGGAAACAAGGCAGCTGGAGCTCAGAAGTTCACCTCTCTGCCCCAGCCAAAGCACAGAGAATGAAGAACAACACATAAGGTCATTCAGCAGAATCAAGGGCGTGCTGAGCCCCAAAGACACCTTTGCTCAGCCCCAAACACACCTTTGCTCAGCCCCAAACACACCTTTGCTCAGCCCCAAACACACCTTTGCTCAGCCCCAAACACACCTTTGCTCAGCCCCAAACACACCTTTGCTCAGCCATCAGCTCCCAGGAGCTCAGCCTGCCTTGCACCCCACCAGGGCAGGTCACAGCCCTCCTGCCTCTATCTGCAGCCTGTGCCAGCTTATTCTTCCTTCTTGAAGGAGATGTCTTTATCAAGCAAGTGAAGTCATTAGGAATGTAATTTAGCATCTGTACATCTCTTCCTGGTCCAGACCTGGAGAATCATTCAGCTCTGCGTTTATTCATTGCATGGAACACGATGGCAACTACCTCACACTCATTCTGCCCAACCCTCAAACCCATGCAAAATGTCTCACCACCACACTGGTACATACAGATTTAGTGCTCAGCTCAAAAACCCAAAAAGGTCTGCTTCTGCTATTTAAAAATCTCAGCTAAAATCACGAATGATAAAGCAGACAGTTTCACATCACAAACTCCTCAAGATGACACACAGGGTGCTGGGAAGCCAGCTGGGCTTGCTGGGGGTTTAATTTAAAGCAGAATGAGATGTCACAAGTGAATGTCAGCCTCACGTCATGGGGACCTGATGCCAGCCCCAATGCTCAGCAGCAGGATGAGGGGAATTTAGCAGAATAACCTGCTCTGCAGCCCTTGCCCAAAGCCACCTGTCAGACACCTGTGACCAGCAGCACGGGGCTCTAGCAGCGACCCAGCCACCCCACAGCCCTCCCAGGCCACCCACCCAGGAGGTGACAGCACCCTGCAAACCACACACAGATCCTCCTGGTCCAAAGGAGAGACTCCCAGCCAGGGAAAGCCACCATCCTCCCAGCCACAGCACCACCTCGGCAGCAGCAAACCAAATCACAAACCAGACCCAGAGAAGGTTCCCTGATGCATCTGCTGCTCTATGGAGCTGCCAGGCACTGTCTCACCAACCTGTGTCCCAGGAGCAAGGGGCAGAGCCATCCACACAGCCACGGCAGCGCCAGGCAGCTGAGACAGAGGTGCCCACGGCTGGTCCCTGCTGTGGCCCTGGCCAGGCTCTGGAGCCCAAGACAGCCCTCCAGCACGGGGAGGAAGTGACAGCTTCCCCTGCCTGTGCTGCTGGCACGGCCTGGCAAGGAGCAGGATCAGGGTTTGCTGCTCACACGCACTGGCACAGAAACCACCAAGTTCTGCTTGAAGCACTTCCAGAAGAGTACACACAAGGGTGTCCTGACTGCCCACAGAAAGCACGGTGCATGTGAAGCCTCAGAGCAGAGGAGACCCCAATTCCAGGTGCTGCTGTGTTGGCTGACCACGCCACACCGAGTTGGCAGCACCAGCTCCTAGGAGGGCTTTCATCCCCCAGCCCCTGCAGCTGTTCACCTGCAGCATCACCCACACAGGTGAGAGATGCCACAGTGACAGTGACACGAACGCCAGGGCACATCCCAGCCCTCCCTCCATGGTCTAACAGGCTCCCACCACTCACAGCCTCTCATTTCCCATTCCCTCAAGTCCCACGGTGTCACACCCTCCCACAGCCACACCAGAAGCTGGAAGGCTTCACAGCACATCTCTCTCTCCTCCAGCCCCCAAAAGGACAGAACAGCAGACGCCTGCAGCAGGAGGTGCTGGCTGAGCTCAGCAATTAAAAGCTCTCACTCCGACGAGCCCAGCCCGGTCGTTAATAGATTGCCACATCTTAATAACGGCTCCCAACAGAGACTCAGAGGCAGATTTAGGGAGTAAGTGCCAGGCTTTTGGGAAAATTATAAAATATGCAGATTAGCAGGGAGAGGATTTAGACGACTTTTTCCGACTGCCTTTCATGAAAAATTTTAATTCTGATGGCAAAAAAAAAAGAAAATATTACTTGGATGCGACTCAAGCAGCTGCTGGTGGGGTTCTACACAGCCCACAGTCCACAGTGCTGGAATGAGCTGGTACAGGCAAAAGCCAGAGTTTCTCCTGCTGTTTAGAGCCAAGCCTGCCAAAAGGATTATTCAAGAAAATAAACAATTGCATTCCTCTCATAGGCACTTTCTCACCTCCCTGGGCCAGAGGCATGGTTTTTGTGCGAGCACTGGGAGAAGCAGAGCTGCCTGCAGGGACTGGCAGTGTCAGACCAGGCCAGGGAAGCCACCCTCCACTGTCCCACCAGGCCTGGAGGGCCTGGGGATGCCAGCAGGTGACCACTGAGCCATCTGCTCTGCAACCCAGGAGAGCTCCCAGCAGCTGGCAGGCACACAGCAGCACCAGGATGACACTGCAGACACCAGGAACTGGGAGAAGGGAGGGACAGAGGCATTTTTGGGCAGAGCCACTATCCTGTCTGCATCTGCTGAGGACCAGCCCCAGAGATGTAGGTTTCTCCTGCAATGTTCCAAGCCTCAGTTCAGAGCTCCTGTTCCACTCCCTCGGTGCCTAACCAAGCCTATCAGCGAGTCAATCTTTCAGCAGGGCATCCAAACCAGATTTCTCCTGATGGAGCTCAGCTGGAAGTCAACAGCCAGAGAGTCAGACACAAATGAGAGGAGATAAAGAGGAGGCAAGTGAGGCTGTTCTGCCAGGAGCATCCCCCAGGCTGGCAGCTGGCTGCCCGTCCTGGCTTTGCCCACGCTTGGCAGGGCAGAGGGCTGATGCTGCAGCACCACCCTTCCCGTGCCAGGGAGAAACTCACACATGAATATGTTCTCTCAAATGCTTTGATGCAACCCAACCTTCCCATACTTGCACCTTTTCTAAAGCCCACGTACTGCCAGAAGCAGCAGTTCTGAAAGCAAGGCACTGGAGGGATAGTAGCTATTTTCTTACATTGCCCAGACTTACAAAGCCCAACTTCAGGCCCATGGAAGGTCACCTGAAGCTTGGCATTTCACTATAAATCTTTCTTTGAGGAGATAAGAATGAGTATGATTTGAAGGCATCAGGAGTAAAACCACCCATGGATGCAATTAATAACCCAGCATACTGATGACTTGAAGCTGTTGGAGTATAACACAGAGATGGCAGAATTACAGTTGCAGCCCACTGCAGAGCCCAAATTCTCTGCCTGAGTTTGGGCATCTATCCCCTCCGTGCCTCTTTCCCCTGCTCCATCTGTCCCTTCTCCCACAGAAATGTCCCTCCCCAGCACAACCACTCCTGCCCACGGCGGGGAGAGGCTCCTCTCCAGCACCCCTCCCCACCTTCTGGGAATGCATCACACAACCATGCACAGCACCCAGATGGCACTGGGAAAGAGTGGCAAACCTGGATAAAAATTAGCAAGCCTGGGTAAAAATTAATGGAGTTACCCTGAGTTCAAGAGGAGAGATGAACCTGTGCTCTGCAGTCACCACTGACAAGGAGCCACTTCAAGAGGACTATTTCTAGGGCAGCTGCAAAGAGAGTGTTTAATTATATCCCCCATATGGAAAGCAAATGTCTGTGCTACCTTCTGGCCCTGTTTCCAGAAAAAAGCGGCAGAAGAAAAACTGAAAAACCACCACCATTTGATTTACTACAGTTCCAGAAAGCACCAAAACCAGAACTGACTAGTAAAAAAAACCTCTCCTTTCATGTTTGCTGAAGATAACTTTAGGCCACGAAGTAAACACAAATAACTCATAGAAAACAGATCTAATAAAAACCACAGGCATTTAAAAAAAATCATCTGCTAAACCCAGAGATTATACAGTACAAGTACAAAGCTCAAACATTTGAATGAAATCACAGTTTATATTAAGTATATGCAAAATAAAGATTAAATCACATTGCTTGGCTTCGATCTCATGAATAGTTTAAAGTCTAATTGCTCTTGTATTGTTCCATTTATCATAAAAGTAGTAGAGAAGGCGACCTGATTTACAAAAAAAGCTTGCAAAAATAACAGCACCTCCCAAAACAGCCTGTTCTAGCTCCTGTTTCATTTAGCCTCAGAAAAACAAAGGAAAACACATCCACAACTTTAAAAAGCCTCCATAAATTTACCATAACCTCCCCAAAACATCCATCAGCCTCAGGAAGTTGCTCAGCCCATCAACCTCATTGCCCAACTGACATATTTTTAATTGAGATTTCTTCTTGCCAATTTTCCTATGACTCTTTGTCCTTAGTCATTCCTATGAGGGTACAAGAGATGCTTTGAGAATACCCTTAATAATTCAGCAGCTCACACTGTGCTTACCCACACCGAGCACATATCCAGGCAGATCTCCTGACTCAGAGAGAGAACTCCACTGATCAGGACCAACCCCAGCACTCCCCCTGTGCCTGCATCAAAGGGTCAGTAACATGCACAGACCTTGGAAAAAACAAACAACCAGCATTGTATGTGAAATGCTGAGAGCTCATAGGTTCAAGAGGAAGGGCTGAAGGCGCACACTGCCCGAGCCCATTTCCCACTGGACAGGACTTTGCTGCTCATTCCTCAGCAGGATAGGAAGGCTGGCACCTCGGGAAAACAGAAGGTTGAAATTTAAACCAGTATCCCTTCTCCTGTGCTGAGGCTGAAGCTCCCACTGATGTTTCAGCCAGGGACAAAACATGACCAGCAGGGAGTGACCGCTGGGCTAAGCTGGCTGCAGCCGAGGTGAGGGGCAGCAGGGGCAACCAGGAGAGCCCCCAGACCCAAAGAAAAGGCAAGAGCAAAGGAGGAGCCACTGAAAAGGGCCAGTACTGGGGGTTTTTACACCACAGCTAGCACACGATGGGGCTCAACACCCAGACCGTGTTCCTGGAGATGATAAAGCAGCACACGATGGGCTCCAGCACAGCATCACTGAACCACATCACACCACCCTGAATGCAGCTAGGGGTGCCAGCCAGAGCCCATCCCCAGGTCCCCTCTGTCCCCAAGATCTGCTGCCTCACCATATGGTCTGCCAGGGAGATCACCTTCACAAGGACAGCGGGCTGGGGACCAGCAGGGCCCAACCAGGCTGCATTTCCTGGAAAAGCTGACTTAGCCAACAAAGCCGCTGATAAAAAGAGAGACATGGCTGGGTGGAGAGAACAGGGGAAAAGGCTACTTGAAAGATTTCATAAGGGTGGAGAAAGGAAATACGAGGTTTTTTTCCCTAGGTAATAAATTTAAAGGAGGGCCCGGCCCTACCCTGGACTCGAGGAGTGACGGGGACAGGGGTGACAGTTGAAAAGACCTTTTTTGGCACAGATTTTGTTTTTCCTTCTGGAGGCAGTCTTCCCTCAAACCAGGCAGCACTGCATTGTCCCAGCAAACATGCCACCATGGCTGCAATCACAGCTTCTGTTCAGCAGTGCTTGGTACCAAGTCAGGCTCAGGAGTGATGCAGAAAGCCAAACCCAGCTGGGATCCACTGGGGCAGCATTACCTCACTGCCTTCAGAAGTTTTCAGCATCTTAGTTCTTTTTTACCCCCTGCCCTGTTGGCAGCCAGGGTTATGAAACCATTGCTCATCTTGAAATACAGGCAGCAGATCTTTATTTTTGGCAGTCCAAAAGAAAAGTTCGACCAGCATGCCACCAGCATATAAAACTCAGGCTCATAGGAACACTTCAGGCTGGGGAACAGAAAAAGGACTTTGAATAAGAGCCAAATGTTTTGCAGAGGTCACAAAGCAAATACAACAAGGTCTTCCTGTCTTCAAAACTCTTCCTCTCTCCTCTCCCTGGCTCAAGCTGTGCACATATGCCTGTTCATCAGCAACTATTTTAGCAGGGCAGCAAGCTCTCCAAAGCAGTGATTTGGCCTGGCAAAAATTAAAATAAGAGCAAATCGGAAAAAACCCTCCCAGTTTGCAATTGTCAGTGCTTGCATGACCCAGAGCTATAATTTGTTGGTTTTCCCGTTGTTTTCTGGTCCTCTGAAAGCCTGAGCTCTTCGGTTATGGCAGCAAAAAACCCCTAAATGCTGTGGTATGCATCCCAGCTCAGCCAGACATTACTCTAACCTCTGCCACCTACAAACATTTTGCCCCTTTTTAAGTTTTCCCAGCATTTCAGAGCCAGGCTGCCAGCTGACTGGCGAGAAGCCCATTTCCCAGAGCAGTTTCTTCCCCTGCCCCTGGGAAGCAAGCCTGCCTGGCTGACCACACTCCAGGGGCAGAGGCTGCAGAGTGCCCTGCCAGACCTCAGCACAGCACCCCAGAAGGCAGGGCTGGCACCCAGGGCTGCCCAGCCCCCAGGGAAGCTGTCCCATCTCCAAAAGAGCCACCAGGAGGGAGAGGAAGGCAGCTCCAGCCTGCAGGGACTCCCCAAGTCCTGCACCAGCATCCTGGGGTGCCCTCAAATCCCCACAATGGACACTCGAGCTCCCAGCACCTCCCCATGCTCCTCACTCACATGGGTTCAGACGAACTTTTTCAACTCCAAAACCATAAAAAGCTGTGGTTTTCTTACAGGCAAATGTTACCACAGAAAAAGCAGGAGATAAAAGGTAAAGGAGGTAGAAATCACCTACTTCACCCCTTGCTGCACAGCCAAAATCAGCTCCACATGACCCAGGCCACAATGGGAATATTTTCATCTCTGGGTACTACCATGACCAACAGATTCATCCTTGGGGCTCGCAGGCACAGCCATACCAGGATATCAGTGAAATCCACCCAGTCAGGAGAGAAATCCTCACCATGTGGCCTAGAACTGTTTATCTTCAGGAAATCCTTTGGCTCCTATTCCAGCCGGGCTGGGGAAGGCAGCATAGGCTGAGTGAGCCCCACACTGAGCTCTGCCCAGCACAGCAGCCAGGAAAGCTGCAAGGACACAGGAGCTGAGCTTGCACTGGCCCTGGGATGCCAGGCTTGGAGCTGGGGGGTTCAGTGTGGGGCACCCCAGCACCACCAGCTGCAGAGCAAGCCCACCCCGTGCTGGAGCACGGGCCAGCATCCCTGGAGACCACTGGGGCACCTGCAGCCCATCAGTCTCCTTCCCCAGGCAGGCACCAGACACGGGCTCTGCTCTCACAGGGGGACACACAACCCTTGCACCCAAGGCTCCCTCTCTCTGCTCCTCGCCCTGCACTCACTGCAATGGCACTTGTCAAGGAGGTGGGAAGTCCCACCTCCATCCACTCAACTGTCCTAGGAGAAACCACCCCATGGAAACGACCTGCTCCACAACATCAGTTTGGCTGATACAGGACAACAGCCCTCTGGGCATCGCAGCTGATTTTACTGCACTCCCTCCCTGAGCAAACAATGTCAGAAAAGGTGAGCTGGAAGGAAGGAGGAAAAAACAAAAAGAATAAAAACCTTCTACAACTCAGGCTGAACAAAAGTGGCATGCAGAACAACACCCAAAGCAAACAGAAAAAAAATGTATTAATACTGCATTTCAAGGCTGGCTTTGCAGCCTCCCCCAGTGCAGTCTGAGTCCCGACAGATAGCAGCTGCTTGGCTTTGCATGAATGCTGGGGAGGAATTACACAGAAATCATAATAAAAAATGGAAGGGCTGCTCACAAAAGTGGATTTCTTTTTCCCCTGCATTTAATTTCCCGGCAGTGAGATTTATTTTTTTTTCTTTTTTTCCCCTCTTAAGCCAATTGAGGCTCCAGCAACAGAGCACAGCGTCGCTGCAGTCAAGCAGTATTTAATTTGTGTTACTGCTGAAGAGATCTTGGATGACAGCACCAAAGAAGCGCTTCAAATTGTCTGGTCTTGCCTGTTGCACGTCTTACTCAGCTTTTCTAGGTCCTTTACAGCACAAGAAATAGAGGATCCCTCTGGTTTGCAAATTGGTGCCTTTGCCACAATACTGCAAACAAATTACATCAACCAAGTGAGCAATGTCTCTGTTTCCCACTTCAATCATCTCACAGAACCTTAAGTTTTACAGTGCACTTTTAGACGTGCCAGATGAAAAGATTCTTTAGACACACAGCAAGAAACTACCAAGCCCCCCACAAGCATGACTGGAGTCCCTCACCTATAGATCCTGAAAATTCAGCTGAAAACAAGAACAGAAAGCCTGCAGCAAAGCATTACTCAGCAAAGGCTACAATGGAGTTTAACAGGAATTTTGCCCAAGATAGCAAAAAAAAAAAAGCCTGATTTGACAGCAAAATACCCAGTTAGAACAGGCTTGAAGGAGCTCACCCCTCCTTCTGCTGCAGGAGGAAAACAAAAAGCTCTGTACAAACAACTGGATCATGCACTAAGCTTTCACTGAGGAGGGCAGGACAAATGTCTTGAAGCACTAACAGTTAGGCTGGATGGCCAGAGGATACATGCTTTTAGACAAAATGGCCTTCAGCTGGAATTCCAGCCCCAACAACACGACTGAGGTTTGGGGAACAAAACCACAGGAGTCAGCAGGATGCAAAAGGTGCCCACAGGAGTGAACAAACTGCAAATCACGTGCAGAAGGAGCTAAATTTTCTAATTTAGAGAGCACTGGTTCTGATCAGCATCTGTGGCAGTGAGCATCCCTGTGAGAGCATGGAAAATGATGGAGGGGAGGAGAAGCAGAACCTGGGACTGCTTTCCTCCCACCAACAGAGCGAGCCTCAGCTCCTCTCCCAGCCCACTGTCCCACATGCAGCTCAGTATCCAAATGCACTTTGCAACCATCAGAGTGGTGCCCTGTGCCCATCACTGCCCAGCAGCTCCCTGGGTTTTGGCCAAGCCTGAGAAAGAGCCCATAAGCAAAAATAAATATATATATATTTAATGCATCTCTGTATATTGCTTATATGCATATTTAATGTGCATATATTGCATGCATGTATATTTAATGCATATATATCTTATTGAAGCCTCTGGGCAAAACAGGCTTTTCCTGACCCAGCAGCCATGCTGCTGCCAAGCAGGAGCCAGATGAGGGCAGGAGCCAGAGGAGACCTTTTAAAATAGGGAAGTTTCACTGTTTCCCCAGGCTACAAGTTAGTAAATCAAGCTTTAAGCCAGTTCCCACTCACTGCCATCCCCTGCAGCACACAGGCAGCAGCAGCACTGCCCTCCTCCCACAGAAGGGTTAAGGCACTCCACGGAACAGCTCCATGCTGGAGTCCTGGAGTCAAGTTTACTGCAAAAAAGCAAAGTACTGACTGCCCAAATCAAATGTTAGCCAGCTCAGGCAAACCTAGTGAGCAAGTCACTGCTGGCACGCTGGATAATCCAAGGCAGCCCAGCAAACTGCAGCTGATGGTGACAGCCAGAGCTGCAGGCTGCTCCTGGAGCCAGCTGTGGAAAGGGTGCAGGGGCCTCAGGGCAGCAAAGGCACACAAGATTGCCATGCAATTACTTCAATAATAATAACAGAAATGGCTTACCATCATCAGCAGTGTCATTGTTACCGATCTGCAAAGAGCAGGGCACTGCTCTGACGAGCACCGTGTCCCCAAGGGCAGGACAGGGTCTGGGCAGAGCCCCCCTCACTGCACCCTGCCTGCTGTGCCCACTGCTGGCTGCACCCCAGCTCCTGGCTGGCAGCAGGGGATCACAAACACAGCCACACTCCAGCACCCCAGCTGCTGGGGACCAGCCCTGCCTGCAGCCCCCACAAGCTAGAGAAAGCTGCACATGTCCAGGCAAACAAGGGGAAACCCCAAAAACCGCACCACTAAACCTCAGGAGTGCTTGGTAATTGAAGGAGGAAAAAAACAACTTGTCTGCTTGCAAGAGGTGAGGGAGCTGGCAGGGGCAGAGCTGCAGATGTGTGCCAGGCCCTCCTGGATGCCACAGCATCACCTGGGCACAGGTGGGCTCCTGGCCTGGACACAGGTGTGCTGGCTGGGGAGAGCACAGGCAGGTGAAGTCCACAACATCCTGTGTGTAGCACTGGCACAAGCTGCTCAGGAAAAACCAGCCTGTCCTTCCCAGGCTGCAGAAAACACAGCAATAGTTCCAGTATCAGCAGAGAGAAGCAGATTTCAGTCAGATGCAGAGGTAAGGCATTTTCCAAGATAACCTCGGGGTAGCCTGTCCTGGCACAGGGCACGAGCTGCTGCCCTCTCCCCTGAGCAAGGGACACATTTGGGCAGAAAGCCACAGCAGTGAGTGCCCGAGCCAGGCAGGACAACCTCCCTGCTGCCCTCAGCACCCACCTCCCACACACAAATACAGGAAACTCGCCTGAAAAATCCCCCAAGCAAACATTTTCAGGGAAAGGCAAATGGGTTAACAGCACACTTGCTCACCCTGTGTCCAGGCTGCTTGGAAAATTCCTCCTTCCCAGGCACCCTACTTACCTTGCTTCCCTTACCCCTGCAATGCCAGCTCCTCTGGCAGGCACATCCTGGCCACAGAGATGTCCCCCCACTTGGCCAGAACAGCATTTTCTCAGCAAAGACGGGTTTAGATCTCCCAAGAGAACACAGTCCCACAATGCAAGGAATTCCACATCTGGGATAGGAGATGCAAGCATGGTGCCACGGGAGAAAGATGTTCATAGGGACCAAATCTGCATTGCTAAAAATATGATCACTGGCAGACAACAGCTCATTTGGGGGTGAAGGTTTCATCTGACTTACAGACACTGTGAATGCTCTCCACCAGCTTCACTTTTAACTAACCCTTAAAAAAAATAAATCTCTCTGCTAGAGACAGCTACAGCCAGAAAACAGCACCTTTAATCAGAAAAAAAAAACCCATAAACCAAAGGCAACAGGATGAAATTAAAGGCAAGGCTGAAAAGCTTGTTATTAATAGATGTCCTGTTTGCTTTTACAAATTTTATTATTAAAAGCAAATTGCCATGTCTTCAGCTGCAGCTCCAGTCAGCTCAGCTCCAAATCTTACCCACACAGCCCAGACAATCATCATTACTCCTGGCAAAATACCAACTGGGGGCAAAAGTGGTATGGAGGGAAGAAGAAAATACAGCCAAGATTTGTTATTCTCCATGGAAAAGTTTCAGCATGCCACAGGTTTAATTAGAAGCATCACTTATCATTAATGTTTGACCGGTGCTTTCCAGCCCTCCCTACAGCGATTTCCAACTTCCCCAAACTTTAACTGCACCCATGAATGCTTCCACACAGCTCTTTAGCCCAGACCAAGTTTTTTGTTTGATTTTTATTTATTTTTAGCCAAATGGCTGAGCTATTTCTGGGAATCAGGCTACAGTTAGGACACACTGAAGAGGAAATGGTTACAGGAACCTGAGAAACCTCTGTGTCCCCCAGAACTTGAGGAACTCCTGTGTCCCCATTTTCCAGGGAAGGGGCAACAACAAGGGATTGCACCCCTAAGCTTTTTGCAGTTCCAGCTTCCCTATTTGAGCCTCCTTTCTCTGTGGTCAAGCATGGGCTGCCCTGTGGCTGCTACAGGGGAACTGGCCTGGGCACGTGGAACGCTGCTATCATGCTAAACACATCTTGCAAAATAAAATTCCAGCAACTCCCATGAAAAAATTCAAGCGGCTTCATTAAAACCCATACTCTTTGGAAGTGTGGGATTTCTCCAAGCAGATCTGCCAATTTCACAGAGACACCCCAGCCCTGACCTTTGCTGCTTGCAGGTTTTTGTCACATCAATGAAAGCAAAACACTTCCTGCAGGAGCTGGCAGTCAGGTCCAAGGTATCTGACACACAGCCTCACTCTTCTAGGTGTTAGCATGGCTGGACTGGGGCAGAGAAGACAACTCTTACAGCTTCCAACTCCTACCTGTAATCACCTTTATTATGAGAATGGGAACTGCAATCACACACCAATGTTTGGTACGCACTCTGTGGGGAAAAAAACCCAAAAAACAAGTGTGAAAGAAAATCACAGATGTGCTCTGTGTACAAAAATAGATTTTATTACACACTTGCCGCACATCCTAAAGATGGGAGTGTAAATCAGCATCCTCCACTGCAGCCTTGGACACGTTCCACAAGCCATACTCCAGCATCCCCCCAGGCTGGGCAGGGACCAGCCCCACACTGCCCAGGGCACCCCAGGGGCTCTCCCCATCCGCCCCTGCCCCTTCTCACCTAATCCCCAGTGCCAGTGGGGAATTTACTTCCCACCTGAAAAGCGACTTTGGGCCATTTCCCATTTTCAGCCACTGAATAGGTCTCAGCAGGGCACCTTCCTGCAGAGCTCCAGGCAGGACCTGCCCCACAGGGCCCCATAACCGAGCTGGGGAAGGTCCTGGCAGCAGCAGGGGAGAGAGGGAGGCAGAGCCCAGGAGAGGAGCAGAGAGAAAACCTCACTGCAGCCTAGGACAAGGCACAGAGCCCAGGGACAACCACTGCACACCCATCTAAGAGGCACCTCCTTCCCCCAGCACCAAGCAAACAGCGTTCAGAGCCAGCAGCTCACAACCAGCCCAGCACTCGCCAAACACCAGGGATTTAACAGGGCACGGGCTGCAAAGACGATCAGGCCCCAAGGCATTTAATTAAACTGGAATAACACAGCTAAGGGCCTATTGTTACACATGGCACAAACACTCCAACAGAAGAATTTTGCTCCCAATTACAAAGTGTTTGTTGTTTTCTTACCTACCCTAGGTTTTGAACACAAACAGGAGAGTAGCAGAGCAAGGAACTGAACCGACTGCAGAGACAGGAGACCCAGGACAGAGCACCAGGACAGGTGAGCACCAGGACAGGTGAGCACCAGCCCAGGGGCTCAGCCAGCACCAGGCATCCCAAGACGAGGGAGAGCACCTGGGGTGCTTCACCCCCATCCAGCCTTCCTGCACCTGAGCAGGGTCACAGCTCCCAGGGCTCGCTTCCAGACCAGCCTTAAATAAAAGCAAACGGGGAGGAAGACTCAGTAACTTCTGTTTCTGCATTTCCCACTTCTTTCTGACACCAGCCCGAGGGGGCAGAGCTGTGGCCCCAGGGCACAGCTGCCTGCAGGCTCCAGGAGAGCAACACAGGAGAAAAAGCACGCTGGCTTTGATGCACACACAGGGACAGCACCTCCCAGCGAGTCGGGAAGTGGACAGTGCTCCCCCCAGCCCTGTGCGCAGCCCAGCACAGCAGAGTGACCCCAACCCTCTGCTGGACACCCACACACTTCCCCACTCCACTACCACATCCTCCCCACAACAGCCGTAGCAGCAGCAGGAGACTAAAAATAAGACTCCAGTGCTAGAATCCGTTTCCAAAAAAGAATTAAAGTTATATTTCAAGTTGGCAGTATCGCCCGAAAGTGGATTAACCATGGCAATTCAATCCCACCTCCACAAAGTGATCCCAGCCCCACTCTTCCTTTGACAGGGATTTCTTCAGTGGTGCAAATCAAAGTTCAGAATCCAATTTGTTTCTGCAGAGCATCATTCTGTACCCCCAGGTAGCCAGGCAGACCCACATGCACCACTCAACCCTTCTTGCACTTTTTACCATCCCATTTCATACCCAATCCAGGATAAGAGTTTATAGGAGTGAAAAAAAAGAGCCACAAACAGTCATGCTGATAGGGCAAGTCACGTCCATTGTGCCTAAGCTGTGAAGCCCCGCATAAACCAAGATTTTTAACATCTGTTGGTGTTTATGAGCCTCAGGCAGAGACCACACAGTAGAGAGGTTAGAATGTGGCCCTATGGGACCTCAAGTGTCAGAAAATCTTCAGCCTTTAATAACTGCAGTGGATTTCTGCAATACCACAAGAAGAGTGGCCCTTGAAGGCCAGCACTAGCCACGCAGGACTGAGGGCAGGACAGCACCTCGGGGACAGCTCCAGAGATGGACTGCACTCTCCTCCCAGGGAACAGGAGGGAGAGAACTGTCCCAAGCCTGTTGAGGCACCCTGCAGGGCTGGGACAGGGCAGAGCTGCAGCAGCACGGCAGGAGCTGCTCCCTCAGCCAAAGGCTGATACAGGGGATCTGTGCCACTGGCACCAGCTCGGTAACAAACAGCTCCTTGCTGCTGAACACTGCTTACAAAGGCAGGAGGTGCAAACAATGTCTAAACCCCCTGCACCAACACTGCAGCTGAGCTGGCTCTCTGTCCTGGCTGAGAACAGAGCTGTTCATCTAGCCAGAAAACCACCTCTACCCTTCCACACGGCTGCTGCAACAGCTCAGCCCTGCACAGAGCCTTGGGAAATACCCGGGCTGTGCCCGGGATGTTTTTTTCTCTGTCTCAAAGGACACCACTCCCAGCAGCTCGGCAGTCCCCTCCCCACGCCCAGGGGCTGCAGGAGGTGACACGGAGCGTGTGGGACCCCCGGGCAGGGCAGGGGCTGCTCGATCCAGAAGCCAGGCAGGCACCTCCGGGTACGGAGCACAGGCAGCGGCCACCTAAGGCAGCTCTGAACCGAACTCAGCGGAGTGCCCCAAACCACAAGCGCCTCTCGGCACGACTGGGATGGAAACTCCGGCTAGGGTGGGTGGGGTAGGAAGCGCCTAGGGCAGAGCTGAACTCAAAACGCATCAAAGGCAGAAAAACAGGGCACTGAGTTTCCATCCGATGTATGTGTCCCCGAGGCTGCAAAACAATGGTTGCGGTGGGTGTGTTCTCCACGGGGCTAACCCAGAGCCTGCAACACAAACACAGCCCACAAACGGAAAATCAACCCAAAATCAAACCGCTCCCCGCCAAGCTCCGCAGAGCCACCTCCAGACTTAAAAAGGAGATTTATAGTCCCTTGCGCTACAAGCCTGCAAAATCTGGCACAAATATCTCGCTCCAAAGCAAAAGTGAAACGTGAGAGCGCGGCGGCTCCGGCCTGGCGGGCACAGCCCATCATCCCTGCAGGTAAGGGGCCCCGGAGCCTGCCGGGGCGCTGGGGCTGTGCTACCACCACACACCACCGCCCCGATTTCATGAACTTTGCTAACTACCCCTGCGCAATGGGTGACACCGCCGAATACACTACAGCGCCCGAAACGACGGGAAAACGCCGATTTTCCCACATTTGCTGTGGAAAAGGAGAAGATGAGTAACTACAGAGCGCAGGCCAGGCAGTGAGGTCACGGTGCGGTCTCCACGCAGCCTATGTGGCAGCGCAAGGGATGGGGATGGGTCAGCCCCGCATCCCGCCCGGGGCAGGAAGAGCCACGCGGTGCGGGGAGCGCGCCGCCGGGCCGGGCCGGGCCGGGCCGGGCCAGCCCCTCCGGCAGGTTCCGGGAGGGAGAAAACAAGGGCTGGGCTCTGGCACCAAAGGCAACTTCAGGAGGGCTCGGAGGGTCGCAGCCGCCCTGCGGGGCCGGGCCGCGCCCCGCGGAGTGGGGGCCGCGGAGCCCCGCGGGAGAACAAGCCGGGCACACGGCAAGGGATCGCAGCCCCGGCACACGGCAAAGGGACCGCAACAGCCAACTCTCCCCGCCCGCCGCCCCGGCCCCGCACTCACCAGGCGGCTGAGGCTGCGGCGGAGCATCCCGGCGGC
>VWYI01045512.1:279656-290362 GCA_013399455.1 Anthoscopus minutus
GGGGACCGGGACTGGGACAGCCGCTGGGGCTAGGACCGGGGACAGGGACAGCCACCGGGACCAGCCACCGGAACCGAGACCGCCACTGAAACACGAGGGGACCGGGACAGAGACCGGAGACAGGGACAGCCGCCGGGACAGGGACTTACGGGCGGGGACAGCCGGGACCCGACAGACCGCCCGGGGGACACGCGGGGACAGGGGACACGCAGGACCCCGCCGCGCTTCCAGACCCGCTGCCATCCCCTCCCCGCGGCCGCCACGTGCGCGGTTTGTCCCCGCTGCTCTGCTGTGTCACTGGCATTGAACGGACCCTAAAGACCATCACGTTCCTTCCTGTGCTGGCAGGGACACCTGCCGCTAGCCCCGTCCAATCTGGCCTTGAGCATCCACAGATTTTCTGGACAATCTCTGCCACAACACTCTCGGGGGGAGAATTTTTTCCTCATATTTAATCCAAACCTGTCCCCTTTCAGTTTTAAGAGGGTTATCCCTTGTGTGACCTGTCCGAAGCATCATTCCCCATGGTCCTATAACTACGTGTCACATAAAAGTCCCTGTCCAGCAATCCTGCCTCCCCTTTAGGCACTGGAGGGGACTGTAAAGTCTCCTCAGAGCCTCCTCTTCCACAGTCTGAACACCCCCAGCTATCTCAGCCTGTCGCCACAGCAGAGATGCTCCAGCCCTCAGAGCATCCGCAGGGCCTCCTCTGAACTCGGGGCCCTGCAGGTGGGGGTCTCGGGTGGAACAAGGGCAGAACACACTCCCTCAGTGCTGGTGATGCAGCCCAGGGCAGGGCTGCATTTCTGGACTGCAAGCACACAGTCCTGTCCCCCAGAACCTAGCCACGGCCACCGTGCTGAAGCAGCCAACACAAACACACCTTGGAGCAATTCTCCCGAGTCATGGCTGATCACCAAAGCTGTTTAGAGTCACTGGGTGCTTTTCCCCACCAGGAGCTCTCCCTGCCATGTGAGGCTCAGCCAGCTGCCAGCCAGGCCAGCCTACTGCCAGGCATTCCCTGCTGCCTCCAGCCTTCCCACAGCACTCGGGCTGAGCGCACATCCCCTTCCCCCGGGCTGGGACAGCGCAAGAGGGGAAGCAAAACTCGCCTGAAATGCTTCCTCCAGGGAGCTTCTCCCTAATCAAGCAGGCACAGAGCATGAGAATATTCATGTAAGCCACTGAAACTGAAAAGGTCAACATGGAACCTAACAAAATGTACACGTTTGTTTTCAATATCGAGTTGGAAAAGACAACATGGAGCCTAACGAAATTTACACGTTTGTTTTCAATATCGAGTTGGAAAAGACAACATGGAACCTAACAAAATGTACACATTTGTTTTCAATATCGAGTTGGAAAAGACAACATGGAACCTAACGAAATTTACACGTTTTCGTTATGTTTTCAACATCATTATTGCCTAGTAATGAAACAGCCTTTTCTGGAGCAATATCCTCTGCAGCAGGGCAGGGAGTTTTCCTGGTGCTGCCCCTTGCTGACAGCTCCAAGCATCTCCAGGAGTGGGCAGCAGCCACTGCCACTGCAGCAGCTTGCATTGCTCCTGTCTTAAATTCAGCTTCTTCCTGGAGACTAAGCAAAACTCACCTTGTGGTACCACAGCTGGGCCTAGAGAGCAACTGGCAGCTTCCAGAGACCTGGAAAACACACGGATTTTTCACTTTGCATTTTGAAAGTGAAAATAGGATATTGATTTTACTAAGGCTAAACCCAGTCACATTTGCTCTACATAAGCACCCACCGTCTGGCAGTTTTACACAGTGTGTGATACCTGAGCCTGCCCCAGCACCAAAATGGAAGTCAAGTATCAGGCAGGGCTTTTTAACCCCACTTTTCCCAAGGCAGCAAGCAGATGGAGGCTCCCTCATCCCTGCGGGGCGGGGCAGCATTCCCCAGGGCACAGCCAGCACAGCCTGCATCCCAAGTGCAACCTTCCCACTATTCCCTGTGCAGCTGTGCTGTTA
Source organism: Anthoscopus minutus (assembly GCA_013399455.1). NCBI lineage: Eukaryota > Metazoa > Chordata > Aves > Passeriformes > Paridae > Anthoscopus > Anthoscopus minutus. The sequence continues at coordinate 281,645 of VWYI01045512.1, forward strand.
CTCACCTTTCCACACAAAGGCCTAACCACAACAGAGGAAACCAGAAAACAATGCCAGGCAGTTTCAAATAATGAATGGCAATTGTTAAACATCTTCGGTAGTGCCTAACCAGCTCAGCTGTAGGGTTCCCTCCCCCACAAAACAACAGAACTAAAGTCAGACCAGCGCTACCCTGCCGCTTCTGCCTTGCTTTCTGAGCACTTTCCTGGTGTTTTTCTAGCCTGTTTGTGTTGGCTGGAAGAGGGAGCTGTTGTTCTCAGACGTTTTTCCTGTTGCAGGGCTCTGTGGTAGGTGCTGAAGAGACCAGCCATGCTCAGTGAACCATGAGCTTTTGGGGTTAGGCACCTGCAATGTTTCCAAAGGCCAGGGCAACCTGGCTTACCTGGCCCACAGAAAAATACCTCTATTCTTCTCCTCAATATATTGCTACAGGTGCAGTTGCTCCTCACCTTTCACCAGAATTAATTGATCAGGAGAGCTGGTCTCACCAGCAGGAGAGAGAATCTGTGAAGCTGCACTCGTTCTCACAATTTCTGCACCATACAAATTGCAGCCCCTACCCAGGTTAGTTTGAAACACTGATGTCTTAAATTTTTAAAAAATTTTTTCTGGGATTAGAAGCAAAATGCAAGACTTGGACTGTGATACAGAATTAAACTTTCGATAACTCGCTTTAATGCACTGCCAAGAGGGACAGACACCCTTTTCCAGGCAGCTCCCAGATGAAGTAAGTCCCAGCACAGCTGGGAAGTGCTCCAGGTGAGTGGCTGGTCTCCCACAGCCAGCCGCAGCAGAACCAGGGTATCCTACTGCGAACCAGATTGTTTAAATCCGTCCATCTCCTTACTTAACCCCGAGGAGCCAGAGGCAGGGTTTCACTGGAGAAATCAAGGCAGCTGTCATCTCCCCGTTGCTGCTGACACGGTGGCCTCGGGGCGGCAAAGCCCGATCTCAGCAGAAATCAGCCCCGCACAGAGGAAGCAAACAACCCTGACTGGGCTTTTTCGCACACTGGAACAGCCTGCACGATTCCACTGCTGAATTGGTAGCAGTTGTATCGGTTCCCGGCTCTTTAGAGGGGAAATCTGCTTTTAATGCGCCCTTTCAAGCCACGACCAGGCGGTGCTGCGCGGGGCTCAGGCAGTGCCCAAAGGGACTGTCCCACACCCAGGCATGCCCTGCTATGGAAGGGGACCCCAAGGGCCGGTCCCTCTGCGAGCGAGGATTTTGCACCGCACAGCTTGGAGTCCATCGCCACTTCAGTCAGCACCAAAAATGAGCTATGCAGTGCCCCAGCCAAGCGCTCAGACCGCGAACAGGGCACAAACGCAGCGACCCGAGGGATTGCCTTGAGCCCTCGCAGCTTGGGTAAATCCATTAAAGCCTCTCACGGAATAGTTCTCCTGGCCCTGCTCTGCCGGCTCACGGCGATGGAGGTTCCGGGAGTTCAGTCCCCGGCAGGTGCCCCAGAGGGAGGCGGGAGCCGCGCTACGCTCGGACCTCGGCACACACGCAAGCCCTCCCCGCCCCGCGGGTTCGCTCTCAAACATTTATTTTTGCGGTGTTCTTTGCTTCTCCTGCCATCGTGTGGCCAGGGGCATGAAGGGCTGTCTGGAAAACAAGCGATCGTCTTCCACGTCTTCCAAGCATCGCACGGATTTCTCTAATATCCGCTGTCGTATGAAGGAAGTCCATGGAGATGTATTACTTCTCATCAAGGTCCTTCCCACCGCCTGACAGGTACTACCGGTTTGTCTTTAGAGCTGCGGCAGCTTGAAGGAGGTCTCGTTAATCCAAGCGTGTGGGTTGACAGCTAATTTATTGCCAGGGCACGACCTGCCCATTAGCTCGCTGTTGCTCACACCGGACAGGAGGATCCGGGAAAAGGCACTCGCTGCTGAGAGCCACCCACTTCTGAGGCAATCCTGTCCCCTGACAGCCACTGCAGGGCCGTCTCCGTCAGGGGAGTGAGCTCATGCCCAGGGCGCTCTGAGGACAGGCAGGATCCGTGGGGATCCCCGGGTACATCTCCAGGTGATGGGGAGCCCCAGGCTCCCGCGGGGCCACCGGGGGAATGCCAAGGAGAAGCTGACACCATTTCTTTCCTTCACTTCTCCCGAATGGGACAAATCCTTCACTGGTTTGGTGAAACTGCTCCTACAAGAAATGAAAGCATTTTTGGACAACGCACCAACAGAGAATTCTTGTCTGTGCACACCTGAAGCTCTCAAGTCTGCTGTGCCAGCACAGGTGACCAGCAGGCACCAGGACCAGGTGCTCACTTTCTGAAAGCAGCCAAAGCCACCCGAGTTCTGTGTCTGCTGGAGTCCTGCCTGTGCCTTTAGGTGCTGACAGCTGTGGCAGTGCTCGCTGCCCCTCGGCAGGGCAGGGTGCACAGCTCAGCCTCCCCCCTGCCCCTGCCTGGGACGAGCGCGGCTCCCGGGAGCGGCCAGCGATGGCTGCTGTGTGCGTGCGGGCTCCGGGAGGGATCGCATCGCTCGCAGAGCGCCCTGAGGAGGGAAGCCGGAGCTGTCTGCAGAGGGACGTGCATGAATCCCTGTCCCAGACCTCCCTCGGAGCCTGTGCATCCCATCCCTGCCCGGTCAGCAGGGCCTGGCCAGCACCAGCTGGGCACATCCCTCAGCACCAGCTCCCCAAGCCCTGCCTCTCCCCTGCGCCCAAAACAGCACCTTTAGCTTTAGGACTTCCTCCATGAGGTCACAACCTGCAGCAGGGACTTCCCAGGGCCTTCCTGGAAAAAGGAAGAGGCGAGTTCTGCGGCAGCTCTGAGCACTACAGAGCTGACTCAGCAGTGGCATCCTGCAGTGTCCATCACAAGGGGAAGTGCACATTTCTCCACCCTCCAAGTGCATTTTCGATCAGTTTATCACTCCACCAGCAGCTTTCTTTGCTGGAGCAGTGCACAGAGCTCAGATGCTGCTTGCTGCAGGACTATGCAGCAATTGTACCTGCAATCTATAACCCAAACCAAGCCAAAAATAGCCCCAAAACATAGAAAACCCTACAAAATCACCCCCAAACCTCTCCTGCAGCTGCAATATGCATGGAAGGTGGGGTGTAAGGTCTAATCAGATGAGAGCTTGGGTAGCAAGTCAGACTTACACCACCAGGTCAGGTATTTGGGCTACAGTCTTGCTAAACTCAGCTGCACTGAAATATAAGTGCAGTTTAAGAAGGTGAAAGTTCTCTCACAGACAAGGCCTGAGCTCTGATTGCTGCAGCTGACTCTCAAATGAAAAACTTTGGTTAATAAATTGGCTCTTGATCCCACATCCAGAGATATCCTGTAGCAAAGGCCCTTCTAATTAATACACTGCTAGTCTTTCTCAAGAGGCTCTTTCTCCTTAGAGTGTGAAATAATCTATTCAAATATGCAGCAACTTGCAGAGTGATAATTTATGAAAGAGCATACTAATCTTAGTCAACAAAATGTCCCTTTTTAAAAAGGTTTTTTTTTCTTTTTAAAAGGGGGAAATCCCAGCAAATATATTTGGTACATGATGTGATAAATCTATATACCTCAGTCTCCAGCTTATTTCCTGGCGCCCCAAGACAAACACATCTACTAAATAAATTTGATTATTTCCTTCTTCCTTCTGCCAGCAACAGTATCTCCAACAAGGCTAATTTAACCTAGAAAGGGGAAGTTTTCACAGTTCTCATTTTCCAGTCCTTTGTCTTCCACTTTCTTACAAAGTCTTAAGAGCCTCTTTTGTGACAATCAAATGAAGATTAGGGAGTTACTCTCAACAAATTCAGCCTTGTTTTTTTTAACATGTTTTCAGCATACATGACAGCAAACAGCCCAGATCTCATTTTCAGTGTAGCACCACAGAGGGTCTATAATAGAAAACAAAACATCCAAAAGAAACTCTGTGCATGGTTACTCATTATTCAGCGTGTTGGGAGCTGCCTGCTATCACATATATTGCAATGTTTTCAATGATCTCCTGAAAATCGCCTGGTGTGCTCATCTAAAAAAAGTTGAGCCACTTTCCAAGACATTTTCAGCAGGGAAACTTCCACAAGAGCATGCTGGCACCCAGCCCACCCAAGTTAGTCAGAGGGTAGAACCTGCAAGCAGGAGAAAGTGTACATAGCAACCAGCTTCTCAAGTACAAAAAAACCACCCACCCCAGGCTTTTATCAACCCTAACACCCATTCCAAGGTTTAAAAGCCACTTACCTTTTTAATGCATGTTTATTTAAGTCTGTACACATATAAGAAGCTTTCAGACAACGGTGTAACATGGGAAAGAGCCCCACACCTTCCTCCTAAGGCACAGCAAAGCCAAGGTGCTGCTCACCTTTCCCCCACAGCCACTGCTGGGGTGGGGTAAGAGATTTATTTGAATTAATTTTTGTACCTTTGTCACAAAGCAGGAAGGGGAGAGCTCCATGGCAAAGCCCCTCACCAGCCCAAACCCCAGGTTCTGGGCTCCAGGAATTCCCTGCCCTTTCTCTGGGTGTTCATGTGCCCCAGGACAGGTGATGGGATCTACAGACAGGTTGGTGGGGAATAAGAATCAGCTGCAGGCACCCCACAGGGTGTGATCCATTCCCTTTGCCTTGTGAAACACCCATTAACCTGAATCACTTGCAATCCATTCCCTTTACTGCCCAAGTCAGTGTTCAAATTCCAATGTCTGAGATGCTCTCCAAAACCACTTGCTGGCTCCTTCTTCTATAAATTTGGGTTAGTGAAGAACAAAGAACTGCCATGTTTTTCACACATCATAAATCTCTGTCTCTTATTTAAGTTATTTTCCTTTGTCAGGCCTGGTTGCTGATGTGTTTTGCCACCCCACAGCTGATGTATGGAGCACCCCAGGACCAGGCTCACCTTCCCTGTCCTGCCCCTGGGGTCATGGGGCATCCTCACTGCAGGTGCTAGGAAAGCTGATTCCCAAAGGGTGTCTCCATCAAAATCCTGGAGATTATTACGAAATCCACAGTGGTTCCCACTCCCCTGGAAACACTAATGCTCTAGAATCATGCAGTTTCGCTTTTATCAATAAAACACATCAGTGGATGTACAGCAGCAGAGATGCCTGGACATGTTAACAACAGCTTGGTGTGGGGAGCCTCCTGCCCTGCCCAGGTGTGTGGGGCAAATCAAGGGCTCTCAGAGGAGATTTCAGAGTCAACATCAGCCTCCCCATCCTCCTCTGGGGGTACAGTGGAGCCAGGAGGGGCTATGGCATGAAGTGTAGTTGCTGGCTAAGCCCAGCCAGTGCACTGTGTTCAGTGACATTGGAGAAGGCACTGCAGGGCCCTGGCTGGAACCAGAGGGGCTGACAGCCTCAGCACACAGCCCCTCCTCTCGGGCTCTCCTCCAGGTCTCCCTGCTGCCTGGGAAGATTGGTGGCTCCTGTACACAGGAGGACTTGGCAGTGCTCTTAACACTGACCAAGCAGCGCTCTTCACTAAAGAGCAGGAGTCTCACTCTTCAGCTTCCAGCCCACACATTTAAATTCTGATCGTGATAACAGGCATCAGGAAACAATGCAATTGTGCAAAGCAGCGTTGGTATGAGGAGGTGGGAGGTGTATTCCCACAGGCCCTTGCTGAAACATCACTTCATCTCCTCCTGGCAGCATACAGTCATCAGCTTTGGCAAAGCTCAGCCAAGCACAGACTCCCCCCCTCCATCTCTCGCTCTCTCCGCCCCTCGGGCTCAGAAGGACCCGGGCTGGAGAGAGCTGCTGGTGGCCATGGAGGCAGGCATGGGTCAGAGAGAGCAGCATCAAGAGCTGCAGAAATGCAGGACTCACAGGCCACTTCACAACAATGCAGCCACAGCCCAGGCTGAGGCACCACAGCAGGCCTGGTGGGACCAGGCACAATATTTTGCCTATCCTGATGCTCCTGAGTCAGCTTCTGTGGGAACTGGAAAAGAAGGATGTGCTAGATAATATCCAAGTGCTGAAATGCAAAGCAGGGTTGTGTCACCAGCTGGCTCCCTGTAGAAAATGCTGAAACGTGTCTCTCCAGAGCAGCTGCTGAGGCACTGCTTGCTGCTTCTCACTCAGCACTTTCTGAGCCCAGCACTTTCCAACAAAGCCAAAATTCATGGGAAGGAACCACTCACCACCATCTCCTTTTTGGTGCCCACTTCACCCTGTACCCCACAGCACCCACACCCCCGGGAACTCCACCAGACTGAGACACGGGGTTTCTGCAGGTGCTGTATTTACAGGGCAGTACTAACTTCTGCTGTTGTTATTTACAATTTATTTACAGATCATTTACAGAACTTTATGGCAGGCTGGCAAGGCAGAGTAGCCAGTTTCTCCTCTTTTCCCTGTTTAGCCCTGGCACGGGAAGGGCGTTCGTGATTTGCCTCCCCCTGGACCAGAAAGGCGGTGCCTGTTAATCAGTGATCGCGGGAGCGGAGGTGACAAACGCACAGTCCGTGTTCCAGCACCGCTGGTTGCAGGTGTCACGGGAAAACCAGCCAGCTCCTGCCTTCGCGTGAAGTGTTGCCAGGGCTCAGGGCAGCTCTTCCCGCCGCTGCTCGCTGCCCTGAGCTGCACCAGCCCGCTGGCACGGCTCTGTCCCGGGACAGCACGGCTGTGACACACGGTGTGGCACAGGCGGGCTGGGCTGGGCTGGGCTGGTGCTCGTCCCTCTCAGAGAGGAGCAAACACCAGGGACCACCAGGGCAGCAGAGTGCCCGGCTGCCGGGGACTGTCCCTGCGGGAAGGACGGCGGCATCAGGAGGAGCTGTCCTGGGGATGGAGCCTCCAGCAGCCTCCGCCACCGGCTGCCATCGATGACCTCAAATTTTCACTGACGGGCTGCAGAATGCACAAACACGGGCATCGCCTTCCTCCCGCGTGCGGAGAGGGTCCTGACAGCCCTGCCAGACGTGGCTGAGGGCTGGGCGGAGCTCCCTCCTCTGCAGATCACCTGGGACTGCCCCGCCGGGAACAGCAGCAGGGAACGAGACTGTTCCAGGCAGTAGCCAGGGAGGGATTAACGGGCCAGGGCAGCCCCTGACCTGCGAAGACAGCTTTCCCAGGGCACAGGTCAATTCAAGAGACAAGCTTTCCCCTGGCACGTTTGCTCGGATCTTTCTTTCCGCCGCAGACTAATACGGGTTTAGACGGAGTCCCACGGAATGCTAACAGGGGGCGGCAAGGGCCGGCTGCTCTCTCTGCAGATGCATTTGCAGCCCGGCTGCCAGAGAGGCATCTTACAAAGCGACTTTTGGCTCGCCCTTCTGGATCCCGGCTTTCAAGCCATGCAGGGGACAGTGATGCTGTTCATGTCCCATTTCCCAGCTCTGTCAGCCCCAGCCAAGCCTCAGCAGCTCTGCACCAGCGTGGGTCCCGCTGCAGTCTGGGACGCACAGCCCAAGCCCAGCGCCTCCGTGCTCAGGGAGCGATGGCCACTGGCTGCTTCCTCTGCTCCTGCCTCATCTTCAGAGCCAGCATGGCCCGGCGGTACAAGTCTGGGAGCGAGGGAAGCACTCAGGCATGGCCTGGGACCAGCTCCGTGCTCCACCTGGCAACCTGTGCTGAGTGAGGGCTGCAGGACAGCCCAGGCTCCAGCACCGTGCTCTCCTGGGGCCTCCCTGCACCCCTCCTCCCAGCAGAGGCTGCAGCATCTGCATCCACAGCAGCCCCCCCCCTGCCCTGCAGCAGCACTTGTGTCCCCACACCAAGCACCCCATGGCCAAGTGTCCCTGCACAGCTCACAGCCAGACCCCTGCTGTTTTCAGCAAAATCTGTCCTGAGAAATACCAACCAAAGGTGCTTGAGACCTCCTCACGCTGCTGCTCCAGAGAAGGTTCCCGTGACTTGATTTTATTCTTGATTTTCTTCTTTCTTTTCTTTTTCATACCCTGTGCTGAATGGAGAAATGCAAAATTTCAGGCACCACACACCTGAGCAAGGGTGCCTTTGTCACCAAACCAGCCAAGAGGACTGCTGGTGGCAGCTTTGCAGTCCTCCATTGCTTCTGTGCATCATCCCCTGTGGAGATGCTCAGATGTCTCTCCTCTTCCCCTCTGGATTCCTGGGACCTGGCTCTGTGCTCAGCTGACCTGCAAGCACAGCTGGTGGAGGTGGTGAGCACCAGCGGCCCAACACTTTGTCACGTTGCCGGGCCTGGCAACCTCCCTGTAGGGCGGCTCAGGGGGTCCTGACGTGCTGGTGCCAGCAGAGCTGGCAGCCCGTCCAGGCCCCTCTCACCTGGGTAGGGAGCGGCCACCCCGATGGGTGTGGGCTCCTGCTGCCCGACCCTGTTGGGGAGCAGCAGCCCCCCAGCAGCCCCTGCACGGCTGTCACCCCCTGCTCCCGGTCCCTCCGGCTCCTCGGCTGGGCTGGGCTGCCCCAAGTCCTTCTTCTTCACCTTCACCTTCACCTTCCTCTTTCTCCTCCTGGGGCCCTTAGCGCCCTCCTCCTGGGCAGGGAAAGGGGGATGAGGAGAGAGTGGCAGAGCCCCTCTTCCATCCCGTCCCATCCCGGGGTCTCGCTCACTCACCAGGGGCAGGAGGCGACAGACGGGGCGCAGCGGCCGGGGCTCCCCGTTCTTCCCCGCGCCCTCCCGAGCCTCTGCCCCGGGGTGCGGCCGCTCCCTGTGGGAGAGAGCGCGGCGGGGTGAGGACAAGCGCGGCGGGACAGGCAGGGGCAGGGGCCGGGGACACGCACGCACCTGCGGGCGGCCGGGCGGGCTCGGGCGGCCCTCGGG